>JAIFGZ020000076.1:0-226369 GCA_019925245.2 Oryza australiensis | reverse complement strand
GAAGGTGGCGCGGCCCCGGCTGTTAGTGATATGCCCTAGAGGCAACATGGAGATGTTGGATATCACGTCAATGTTTATGTATAAATGAATAAAGTGTTATTCGGTTCCATGAAATAGACATCTTGTATTGATCAATAAGTACGTGACTTATTTATGAGACTCGATATGTATGAATCTATTTCTAAACGATCCACGATCATATGTCATATTGTTGGAACAAATATGATTCTAAGATCGGCATGTTTATTGATTGATGATCATGTCTCATAGATCATGGGTATGGAGATACCAAATCAATAAACATGGACATATGTGTTAGAGAACACATTGTTGGATAGACCCACCATGAGACACTACGGGAATTAATGTGCCATTAGTTGGTCTCGAGGTAGTGTTGGTACAAAGTCCTTAGACACTGAGATCACCATGGATTCCAACATGTGTAGTAGCCTACTTTGGGACTACCAAACGCTATTCGTATGCTGGGTAGTTATAAAGGTAGTTTTCGGGTTTGCTATGAAACATGGAGTGGGATGTGAGTGATCAAGATGGAATTTGCCCCTCCTTTGGAGAGATATCTCTGGGCCCCTCGAGGTAATGGATTATGGAAATGCATGGCCATGCTAAGTTGATTGAGGAGTCAATCAACGGACGGATAATCAATACGGTTCGAGTGAATGGTTAAGCTATTGAAGGGATGGCACACATCTTGCCTATAGCTTAGCGGTATCGTGAGGCAAAGGGATTTGTGTACACATTACGGGTTCGAGCCGATATTATTTCTTGTATACTATGGTGTCAATATGTCTTGCTAGGCGCCGCTTGGTGCATCGGCTGAGTTGGACTCGAGCCGACGATCGGCTAAGTTAGACTATAGCAGAACCGAGTATACCAACCTACGGGGTCGCACGCTTAAGGGGATAGAATAGATATTCGAGTTGGACTCGGATACGGCTCGATCGGATAGGGATCCGATCGGATAGAGTCCTATGGGCTTACGACGTATGGGCGGCCAACTCTATGAGATACGGATGAGATCCGATTCAAAATAGAGTCCTAATCGGCCACTAGTCCCGTCGGCCAACTCTATATAAAGGAGGGAGGGGTGGAGAGCTGAATGACATCAATTGCATCGCGTGCAACGAAGTCGCCGAGATCAATCTCCACGGAAACCCTCCCACTTTGAGCCAAACCCTAGCCTTGCATCGCGTGCTAGCACACGGGTGTACGGCGTTACGTCCCCGGACGTGTGGATACCGGTAGAGCGCTGCTACGTTGCGCGCTTGATCGGCTTCGGATCGGCTGCAATCGGAGCGATCGGCTGTGGTGGAATCGGCGCGGTCGGGCGCATCGGAGCGAGGCGTGAGAGCGCGGCGGACGGCTCGAATCGGCTGATTGGCGAATCGGTGTCTCAGGAATCGGCTACCTTGTTCGGATCGGATTGCCACGATTGGCTATTCGCACTCTACTCAATCGGTAACGATCTATCGGCCCTTACTTGCAAGTGTTCTGGTTTGCGCGGTAAAAGTTTTTGTTTTTGGCTAGCGTAGCCTCCGCGTAACCCTTCGGTGGTATCGAGCTAATCTTGCTTAGTTCGGGTTTTAGATTGGATCGGAACAAGTTTTGCACGGGTTGATTAGATCAATCGGTTTTACGGGATCTGTTGAGGAGAGTTAATGGTAATTGCGTTCCTTGATAGTGTATCGGAACGCGTAATGTGATTACGTCGAAGCAATTTCCATATAACTCGGTTTGAGTTGGGTTCGAGATAGCGTTCCTTGATAGTGTATCGGAACGGTATAATGTGATTATGCGAAGCTATCTCGTAGTCCGATCTTGTTGCTGCCTCGCCTACGCAAACCATCTCCCTTGATAGTGTATCGGGACGGCATAATATGATTATGCCGACATGGTTTCCGTAAGCGATTTCATAGGTGGATCTATGAATTTCGTGTGGTGTTCGGGCTGCGAGCGCAGGCGCTCCTCGCCCGCGGGCCTGTGCGTACCCCCTTATAGGTCGTCTCGATGCCGTAGCCTGCGATAAGTAGAAAACGTTTCTACGCCTAACTTGTTTTTGCAGAGAATGCTTTGAGATGGTATGGCCCCATTGTATGTATGAGATGTATGAGATGCATGTGATGCATGTAATATTCTTTCATATGTGCAATCCACAATATTCTTTCATACGTGCAATGCTTGTAATATTCTTTCACGACACTGCGAGTGATGTAATCTTCAATTAGAGCTTCTATAGTAGTAGCTTAGTTTGAAGAAATCAAGCATTCGGCACTCAAAAGAACGGTGATGAAGATGGAGATCCTCTACACCGGCATGGAGATGGAGATCACCATGTGAAGGGGGCCATACTATTTCACTATATGCTATTCTTCTTGCTTTCATATATGATATGTTTGTTTGATAGGATAGCATCCCTCACAAAATTAAGTAGTAATGATGCCCTTCCAAATGTTGCACCCGTCAGTTATGCTCGTCAATGGTGGAGTGCACTAAAGCGAGTGCCATTCTCTATCATAACACGAGGGGTATATGTCGGACATATACGCGGAGCATTTGGTTTACTTAACAAGGCTATCAAAACAGTTTTGGGCCTTGGGGCATAGGTTGGGGCCGGGGCATGGAGATGCCACACCAACAACAAGAGTCACATAGAGATGTGATTAGCAAGGAGTTGCTTACCGATGTTATTAATCTTCTAGCAGTGATGCCAAAGCTCACTAGAAAATTAATTAACATGTGGATCTTGACCCAATACGTAACCTAGAGGGAAGGTGGAAAATACGTAATGGGAGTCTAATGTTAAATTGTTTAACAATAAGACATAGCATAAACATTGTGCTAAACTTTGCTTTTACATTGTAGAATAAATGGCGGCTAATACTACACCCGGTACCTTTAATTTGCGATCTATTCTCGAAAAGGAAAAATTAAATGGAACAAACTTTATGGATTGGTATCGCAACTTGAGAATTGTTCTCAAGCAAGAGCGTAAGGAGTACGTTCTTGAAGTACCCTATCTGAGGATTTGCCAAATAATGCCACTTTGCAAGCGCACGGAGAGCTTACGAGAAGCACACTAATGATGCCCTAGATATAAGGCTGTCTCATGCTTGCTACAATGTCCCCGAGCTTCGAAAGCAATATGAGAGCGATGATGCTCACACTATTATTCGGGGGACTGCGTGGCATGTTTGAGAACCAAGCTCGGGCCGAGAGGTTCAACACCTCAAAGTCCTTGTTTGCGTGCGAGCTTGTTGAGGGAATCCCGTCGATCCGCATGTGATAAAGATGATTGGCTATATCGAGAGTCGGAAAAACTAGGTTTTCCCCTTAGCCAAGAGTTGGCTGCGATGTGATTCTCCGGTCGCTCCCTCAGAGCTTCGAGCCATTCATATTAAACTATCACATGAACAATATGGATAGAACCTTGGCTGAATTGCATGGGATGCTAAAGACAGTGAGAGAGTATCCGAAAAAGGTCATCATGTGATGATGATGCGAAGGCAAGCGCAAACCACTGTCAAGAAACTTTGCACCAAGAGGAAGTTAACTCCCGATGAGATCGCGAGTGCCTCCAATGCAAAGAAGGGCAAGAAGGGTCGGCGGCATCGGATGCCGTTTGCTTCTATTGCAAGGAGACAGCCCTTTGGAAGAGGAGCGCAAGAAGTACATGGAGGATCTCAAAAGAAGCAAAGTGACTTACGCTTCGGTATTAATGTTATAGACATTAATCTTGCTACTTCACCTACGACTCTTGGGTATTTGATACCGGATCGGTAGCTCATATTTGCAAATCGTTGCGGGGAATGAGAAGAAGTAGAGGATTGAGAAGGGGCGAGGTGAACTGCGCGTCGGCAATGGAGCAAGCGTTGCTACGATTCTTGTCGGCACGATACCACTTCATCTACCTTCGGGATTAGTTTTGGAATTGAATAATTGTTATTGTGTTCCAACACTATGTCAAAACGTTATTTCCGCTTCATGTTTGCAAGCGGAAGGATATGATTTTAGATCAATGGACAATGGTTGTTCAATATATCTTAGAGATATGTTCTATTTTCATGCTCCATTGGTGAATGGATTATACGTTTTGAATCTTGAAGCGTCTCCCATCTATAACATTAATACGAAAGGCAACTCTCTAATGATATAAACCCCACGTTTATCGGCATTGTCGCTTAGGCCATATAAATAAGAAACGCATGGAGAAGCTCCATAAGGATGGATTGCTTCACTCTTTTGATTTTGAATCATTTGAGACATGTGAGTCTTGTTTACTTGGTAAGATGACAAAGGCACCTTTCACGGGACACGGTGAGAGAGCAAGTGACTTATTGGCACTCGTACATGCGATGTATGTGGACCAATGAGCTCAACGGCCGAGAGGTGGTTATCGTACTTCATTACCTTTACGATGACTTTAGTAGATATGGTTATATCTACTTAATGAGGCATAAGTCCGAATCCTTTGAAAAGTTCAAAGAATTCCAGAATGAAGTACAAATCATTTAGGGAAAACAATCAAGTTTCTACGATCGGATCGTGGAGGAATACTTGAGCCAAGAGTTTAGTAATCATCGAAAGATTGTGGAATTGTTCCACGGTTGACTCCGCCGGGAACTCCACAATGGAACGGAGTGTCCGAGCGGAGAAATCGCACCTTGTTGGACATGGTGCGGTCGATGATGAGCCAAAGTGATCTTAGTTATCCTTACGGGGATATGCTCTTGAAAGCATTGCGCTCACACTAAATAGAGTTCCATCTAAGTCGGTTGAAAAGACACCATATGAGATATGGACGGGGCAACCCCCTAGTTTGTCTTTTCTCAAAATTTGGGGATGTGAGGCTTATGTAAAACGTTTACGATCGACAAGCTCACACCCAAATCGACAAGTGCTTCTTTGTGGGATATCCTAAGGAAACTAAGGGATATTACTTTTATAATCGGGAACAAGGCAAAGTGTTTGTCGCGACACGGTGTCTTCTTGGAGAAAGAGTTTCTTTCAAGAAGGGTTAGTGGGAGCGGGGTGCATCTTGAAGAAGTTCAAGAAACACCGAGAAAGTTTCGGCGACCACGAGAACCACAACGGGAGGAGCAAAGTGTTGCGCCACCGGTTGTAGATACACCGGCCCACGGAGGTGCGAAAGATCACGTCGTGCACGCAGTACACGGGTGCGGAACAACGTGATATATTGTTGTTGGACAACGATGAACCTAAGACCTATGAGGAAGCGATGGTGGGACCCGATTCCAACAAGTGGCTTGGAGCCATGAAATCCGAAATAGAATCCATGTACGACAATCAAGTTTGGAACTTGGTTGATCCACTGATGGTGTCAAAACCATTGAGTGTAAATGGGTTTTTAAGAAAAAGGCCGATATGGATGGAAATGTTCACATCTATAAGGCGCGATTGGTGGCGAAAGGTTTTAAACGAGATTCAAGGAGTTGATTATGATGAAACCTTCTCGCCCGTCGCAATGCTTAAATCTATTCGGATTATCCTAGCGATTCTGCATATTTCGATTATGAGATATGGCGAGATGGATGTCAAAACGGCTTTCCTAAATGGAAACCTAGCGAGGATGTATACATGATACAACCTCGGGGTTTTGTCGATCCGAGAATCGCACGGAAAGATATGCAAGCTACGAAATCCATTTATGGATTGAAGCAAGCATCTCGGAGTTGGAATATTCGTTTTGATGAAGTAATCAAAGGGTTTGGTTTCATCAAAAATGAAGAAGAGGCTGTGTTTACAAAAGGTCGGTGGGAGCGCAATTGTATTTCTAATCTTATATGTGGATGACATATTGTTGATTGGAAATGATATCCCTATGCTAGAATCCGTCAAGTCTTCATTGAAAAATAGTTTTCCATGAAAGACTTAGGGAGGCACATACATATTGGGCATTCGGATCTATAGAGATAGATCCAAGAGGCTAATTGGATTAAGCCAAAGTACATACATTGACAAGGTGTTGAAAAGGTTCAACATGCATGATTCCAAGAAAGGTTTCTTGCCCATGTCACATGGCATTAATCTTAGCAAGAATCGGTGTCCTCGGACACATGATGAGCGGAATAAGATGGGTATGGTTCCATATGCTTCGGCAATTGGATCCATCATGTATGCCATGCTTTGTACACGCCCGATGTCTCGTACGCTTTGAGTGCTACGGCGGATCAGATCGAGATCCGGGTGAAGGTCACTGGTGCGTAAAGAATATCCTTAAGTACTTGAGAAGAACTAAGGATATGTTCCTAGTCTATGGAGGTGAAGAAGAGCTCGTTGTAAGTGGTTACACCGATGCTAGCTTCCAAACGGACAAGGATGATTATAGATCGCAATGCGGTTCGTGTTACTGAACGGAGGCGCGATCAGGTGGAAGAGTTCCAAGCGGGATCTTGCTGATTCTACAACGGAGGCCGAGTACATTGCGCTTGAAGGCTGCAAGGGAGGCTGTTTGGATCAAAAATTCGTTTCGAGCTTGGTGTGATGACTATGCGGCGGTCCAATGTCTCTCTATTGTGATAATAGTGGAGCCATTGCGCAAGCCAAGGAGCCGAGGTCACATCGGAGTCCAAACACATACTTCGGCGATATCATCTCATCCGCGAGATAGTGGACGAGAGGTGATGTCAAGATATGCAAAGTGCACACGGATCTCAACATAGCCGATCCGTGACAAAACCTCTCCCTCGGCCGAAGCATGAGGCGCACACAAGAGCAATGGGTATTAGATACTTACATGATTGACTCTAGTGCAAGTGGGAGATTGTTAGTGATATGCCCTAGAGGCAACATGGAGATGTTGGATATCACGTCAATGTTTATGTATAAATGAATAAAGTGTTATTCGGTTCCATGAAATAGACATCTTGTATTGATCAATAAGTACGTGACTTATTTATGAGACTCGATATGTATGAATCTATTTCTAAACGATCCACGATCATATGTCATATTGTTGGAACAAATATGATTCTAAGATCGGCATGTTTATTGATTGATGATCATGTCTCATAGATCATGGGTATGGAGATACCAAATCAATAAACATGGACATATGTGTTGAGAACACATTGTTGGATAGACCCACCATGAGACACTACGGGAATTAATGTGCCATTAGTTGGTCTCGAGGTAGTGTTGGTACAAAGTCCTTAGACACGAGATCACCATGGATTCCAACATGTGTAGTAGCCTACTTTGGGACTACCAAACGCTATTCGTAGCTTGGGTAGTTATAAAGGTAGTTTTCGGGTTTGCTATGAAACATGGAGTGGGATGTGAGTGATCAAGATGGAATTTGCCCCTCCTTTGGAGAGATATCTCTGGGCCCCTCGAGGTAATGGATTATGGAAATGCATGGCCATGCTAAGTTGATTGAGGAGTCAATCAACGGACGGATAATCCAATACGGTTCGAGTGAATGGTTAAGCTATTGAAGGGATGGCACACATCTTGCCTATAGCTTAGCGGTATCGTGAGGCAAAGGGATTTGTGTACACATTACAGGTTCGAGCCGATATTATATTCTTGTATACTATGGTGTCAATATGTCTTGCTAGGCGCCGCTGTTGACAGTCGGCGAGTTGGACTCGAGCCGACGATCGGCTAAGTTAGACTATAGCCGAAACCGAGTATACCTGAACCTACGGGTCGCACGCTTAAGGGGATAGAATAGATATTCGAGTTGGACTCGGATACGGCTCGATCGGATAGGGATCCGATCGGATAGAGTCCTATGGGCTTACGACGTATGGGCGGCCAACTCTATGAGATACGGATGAGATCCGATTCAAAATAGAGTCCTAATCGGCCACTAGTCCCGGTCGGCCAACTCTATATAAAGGAGGGAGGGGTGGAGAGCTGATAGACATCAATTGCATCGCGTGCAACGAAGTCGCCGAGATCAATCTCCACGGAAACCCTCCCACTTTCGAGCCAAACCCTAGCCTTGCATCGCGTGCTAGCACACGGGTGTACGGCGTTACGTCCCCGGACGTGTGGATACCGGTAGAGGCGCTGCTACGTTGCGCGCTGTTGATCGGCCGGATCGGCTGCAATCGGAGCGATCGGGCGTGGTGGAATCGGCGGTCGGGCGCATCGGAGCGAGGCGTGAGAACGCGGCGGACGACTCGAATCGGCTGATTGGCGAATCGGCTCTCCGGAATCGGCTACACTTCCGGATCGGATTGCCACGATTGGTTATTCCGCGCACTCTACTCCAATCGGTAACGATCTATCGGCCCTTACTTGCAAGTGTTCCCGGTTTGCGCGGTAAAAGTTTTTGTTTTTTGGCTAGCGTAGCCTCCGCGTAACCCTTCACGGCTGCCACCGCTGCCATCGGAGGCGGTGAGGGGACAAGGTCCTCCCCCCCGAGCGGAGGTGGCGGAAGTTAGGGCTATGCCCCGTGTCAACCCCTCGCCGCCTTGTTGACCAAGTCACACTCGCGGGTAGCAGCCGAGCCTCGATGCGGGCCGTAGGGCGTGGCCGTGAACCATGGTGAGGACAGGGAGAGGGGTTTTAGCGGGAGATGGAAGGAATACGGGAGTTTAAACCCAAATGCAGTGCGCTCCCCCTACCTGGCGCGCCAGCTGTCGATGCATGTGCTCAACACGCGGGAATCCGAGAGACCCCTTTTTGGTTCGGCACAGGGGAGCGATGAATCAGGGCTTAAACTCACGGTAAGGATGGGGAGGAGTCGATAAAACCGAAAAAAAGATCGCAACTGCAATGGACACCGGGGTTTATACGGGTTTGGGCCACTGTGAGGTGTAATACCCTACTCCCGTTCTTTGTGTAATATGAGGGATGAATTACGGGAACCGGTGAGGGTGTTCTCCTTGGGGATGTTGGAGGTGGTGACTAAGGTGGGATGCTTGAAGCCCAAGGTCCCCAACAATGGCAGAACCTTAGGCTTGTTTCTGGGGTTGCTAAGAATAGTTGGGAGCTGTTGTACAGGAACTAGCCCCAGGAACCTGACCAACCTCTTTATGATGGACTTGGGCCTCCTTTTATAGTGCAAGGGGACACCACGGTAGTCTGATTTTCTCTATTCCGCTCCACGTGATGGAGCGGCTCTTGCTGTCTTGTCGGAGAAGCCACCCCCATCTCTCGTCCTGTTGCCGCATCATGGAGTTGGCGGAGAAAAACGGGCATCGTGGTGCCATGCTGCTGATGTGAGGATGGGCCAACCTACCTACTCCGGTGGGGCCTCTGCGGTCGGTGGCCCTTCGCACAGGAGGCACCCGCGCGACACCCCTGTTACTTGCGTTCTCTCTCCCACGCGGCCGCCCGTGCATTCAATGCGGCGGGCGGGGCGAGGAGGAAGAAGCGCGTGGAATGACAGTGTAGTCATACTGGTCATTGTCAAAGACTTTATACCCTCTTTTCCTCGCGACGGACAAAAGGGTGATGATGAGAGCGGGCGACGGGCGCGCCTCACATCGCATTAAATGCGACGGGCGGGCGCTTAGCCTCTCTTTTTTAGGCATTAAATGAGGTAGTTGGCGAGTGGACTCGCCCTCCCTCGGGGAGGTGCGGGGTCCGGGTGATCCCGAGACCCTGCCGCCTAGGGTGCAGGTGATCCCGGACCACTGCCACCTAGGGAGTACGGTGGCCTCAGGGAGCCCCGAGCCAAGCCTCTTGGGGTGGCCACGTGGCCGTCACGTGGCCGAGACCCGCTTGAGCCGTCTGAACATATCTTTGGCGCGTCTGGTGGCGAAGGCGCCTTCCCTTTTCGATATCGTATCTCAGACATACCCCCGGAGCCCATATCATCGACGGTTTGGTTTTTCTCAAACACCGAGATGAATCGCTCACATATAAATTTATACTACCAAGCTGGCAAATAAGAAGCACGATCAAGAAGCAGCAAGCAAAAGATTTTTTGAGTTTCGATTTTTAATTCCTGGTTTTAAATTCTTCGATTTTCAGGGCGTTACAGTTTTCAAGGGAAGTATTTCCAGAATTCTGATTTTCTCACTGCTGGCAAGGGAAGTGAAGTTCTAAAACTTGGAAGTCGATTCTTCACGGAAGGGAGGTGCTGCAGCTAGGCCTGATTAAGAGAATAGGTCCCGAGAACACACATATCTAGGAAGAGAATTGGATTCCGTGGAATCATTCGCTCAGGCCATTGGGGAGACTTTCAACAGCTAACGTCGATTTTGTGAGCGATCTCTTTGTTGCCAGCACTAGGGACTGGAATGAGGAGGTTGTTCGTCGGTCCTTTGTTTCGTTGGATGCGGCCAAAATCCTGAGCATAAAGCCGGGGGTGACTCTAGAAAGGGACGTGGTAGCCTGGGCCCCGGAGAGGAATGGGTTGTTCTCGGTTCGCTCGGCATACCAACTGCTGAAGGAGAAGCAATGGGCACTGTCCATGGCCAAGTCTGATGAGGCTCCGTTCTCTCAAGCGGATGGGGTTCGGCGAAGTGTTTGGAAACTGGGGGTACTGCCAAAGGTGCGCGTGTTTTGGTGGAGAGTAATACATAACGTCCTTCCTTCTAAAGTCGAATTGAAGAGACGACATATCGAACAAAATAGCTCTTGCTCATAGTGTGGTGATCCGAATGAAACGATTTACCATGTTGTCTTCAATTGCCCGGTGGCGCAGCGTTTTTGGCAAGAGATAAAAACAACAATGGGTAGGACGGTTCCTCTCTTGCACCCCGATACTTGGGCTACGGATATCTTTAACTCAAAGGTTTGCTCCCTTGAGCTGGCCACACTGATAGTTTGTGGAGCTTGGACACTGTGGACTGGGCGAAATGCTTGCTGCCATGGACGGGAAGTTTGGGAATCGGGAGCCTCTGCTAGATACATCGCATCTTTGATGGAGGAGATGGCCACTCTAGTCATGCCAAAGGAGACTAAACAAACGAAGGGGCAAATGCGTTGGCAGCTTCCAGGTGCTGGCTGCATCAAGGACAACACGGACGCAGGATTCGATGCGTCCACTCGATCGGGGAGTGCAGGGGTCGTCATTCGTAACGATGAGGGCAAAGTTCTTGCAAGCGCGGCGAGGTGGCTCGATAACGTTCCTGATGCGCTGACAGCGAAGGCCATGGCTGCAAAGGAGGGAATTGAGCTTGCCATGGAGATTGGTTGCAGGCAAGTAATGTTGGAGCTGGATTGTAGTCTGTTACTGATGGATGGGGAGGGGGAAAGATCGGCGATTGGAGGTCTATGCCATGATATTTCAGAGATAGGCAATGGTTTTGATGATTTTCGAATTGCTTGGGATGGTAGGGATGCAAATGCAGTGGCGCATGCTTGTTCTGCTAGTGTCGCAGTGCGAGCGTTCTTTCTTTTGGTTTGATTCCTTCCCGGAGTGGCTTCTTGATTTAGCGGATATGGATTGTAAACCTGTTAATTGAGTAATATAGTTCTTCGCTGCTAAAAAAAAATATGAGATCCTTACACTTAGAGATATTTTCAGTAGGAAGTTTCATAAGATTTTATGCACATTAATTAATAGGAAGTTTCATGAGATTTCATACACATTAATTTGTTTGATAACATGACATAAAATTAAAGGCCAACTCTCTATAAGTCAAAAAATTAAATGTGGTTTTGATCTTATAAAACCATACCATAAAATTATGGATTGAAAAAGATAATTTCAAACACTATTTTATTTTATTTATGCTTATATAAATGTATTGAAAATATTAATATGGAATTTTTATTGGGATTAGCTTTTAGGCCCCTAGTTCAGATGGGTGGGTGAATGACTTCAAATAATCCCAAATCCTTACCCTCAAGGCCCCTGCTCGGATGTGTTGGTGAATGTTATTATTCCAGACCCGCTTTCCAAGCTCCTAAATACTATGAGTATGATTTCTCTAATAATTTTCATCAACATTATTTCTTAGAATACGTTTTGAAACAATTTTTTATTGGTTTGAAACAACTTTTAACTTGATAATATAATCCTCATTTATTTGTTCATGTTCTTGCATAGGGAAAATATCCCGTGCACATAAATTTCACGCATGCACTCCGTACGTATCATAACAAATGTTAAAAAAATCTAGATAAATTTATGTATCCTCGTATTATATATGTGTAAAATCTTAACCTTATTCATTATATCTATCAAGAACTGGGCCGGCTGCCTCTTCATAAGCCTAGCTAGTAGTATCATGTACACGTTGATATCCACCTAAAGATTTGAAGTTCAGGTTGATTATACATCAAGAGCACAAGAAAAGAAAACAATGTCACAGTTTATACTCTTGGAACTATCATGTCTCTCTTTCTGCTACAATACAATGAATTTAAATTTGAAATGTAGGTGGACGGCGCACCTCATAATTAGAGGCATATGTCTAATATTTTTAGAGTTCTTGATAATATTTATAATTTTAAATGTAGACAAAACAAGATTATTTTTTAAAACACAATACAAACACATATGCACTCATAACACACGTACACTCACCCACTACACCGGCACTAGCTATCTCTAACGGGTATTAACCCTCATCTCTATCAGGGTGGGCCCCCGTCACTCTACAAAGGTCACTTATGTGAGGAAATATCTCTAACGGGCACAAGGCCGTCACGGATGCACATTATCTCAATCGGGTCATATTAAATGCCCATCACAAATGAGTTTGAAAGTCAAACCAGGGGTGTTGAGCGCCCGTCAAGGATGAAACATCTCAATTGGGCCTAGTTCTAAACCCGTCACGGATGACAACACACCTCTAACGGGCCGTAGTTACTAGGCCATCACCGATAAGGTTGACCAACCACGGAGTCAAATATTGTCCCGGTTTGTCGCCCGTCACGGATGACATATCTCTACGGTGTAGTCTCGAGCCCGTCATAAATGACCTATCTCTATCGGGCTGTTAGGTTGAGCCCGTTACGGATGTCCTATCTCTATCGGGCTTTTTTAAATGCCCGTCAGGGATGAATTTATTATCAAAAAAATAAAATTTGTTTTTTGGCTAGCCCTAGGCCTTTGCTAGCCATGCCCGCTGCCAAAAATGACAGATATAACATCACAGCCCAGCCATTCCAGCCCCCAATCCCTAGCCCCAGCCATTCCAGGCCCCAGCCACATATATATTCATCACAGCCACAACCAAGTTGATCTATTCACATATATATTCATCACAGCGATAGCAGCAAGTTGATCCATTCACATATATATTCATCACAGCCATAGCCACAGCCATATCTATTCACATATATATTCATCATAGCCACAGCCACAGCCAATTCATTCACATATTTCATTCACAGCCACAACCACAGCAAAATAACAAGTGTACTGACCCAAAAAAAGAATAAGTGTAGATGGATTTATTTTTCCAAAAAAGAACAAGAGTAGTTTCCAAAAAAACAAGTGTAGATGGCATGTTCTCATAAAAAAGGACAGGTATACTGTCCCCAATAAAATAACAAGTGTAGATGGCTAATTTTTCCAAAAATATGTAGTTCCCAAAAAAGAACAAGTATAGTTAGCTATTTTTTCCAAAAAAACAAGTATAGTTCCAAAAAAAAGAACAAGTGCGATGGTCATTCACATTCATTTTTTGCTCTCCAAACCATCGACATGCATCAAAACCTGCAAAGCTGTATTACATAGAAAAACAAGTATATACAGAAACAACGTGCAAAATTGTATTACAAAGAATATTTACAAAAATCAAATGTTTGTCACAAAAGCATTGCAAATGTTCTACCATTCAGAGTCGATCAAGCTACCTAGGACTTTACTCTAAACATTCCTTTCGGAGACAATATATCATCTAGTATGAATTGTGCTATCTTCTCTCGAATGATATCAAAGTTGTTATCCGAAATTTTTGATAGTTTATCCTGCATATGAGGCGCCAAATTAGTCCACATACTTGGAAAGTTGTCATCCTATGTATATAAACAATTGTATCACACACCTCAAGGTCGAGCAATGTCACCTTGTCCGTTAAGGTCCGCATGTTATGGCAGACGTGAAACCCACACTGGTCACCTACTTGTTGTTTAATTGAGAAGTCTTTTTTGTGACCGAGTTTGGGATGCCCATCCTTATGCCTCCCGCCTTTTGCCACGTATAGGTCCCATGCCTCGTTCAAGACAGCTTCGATGCCCAACCAGTTGTATATTTTTAGCTTGATATTGGAGTTAAGGTAGTATACCAACTCCACTTCGGCGTTATTACCAGAAGAATCCAATGACTCCTGCGACATTATTAAATTGTAAGGTAAATACTAGAGCTATACGAGTCGTGCATTTGATTCTAAGTAGGGTACATGCTTATTGTTGATTGTAGGCACACATAATGAAGTCCTTGTCTTGACGGGCATATAAGCAGTCCTTGATATATTCCATCATGTTGGCTCGATCGTTTTGCATATTTGTCTTGTTGACGATAGCTGGATCGAGAAAGGCAACAAAGGGTGATATTTTTGGACATGCTTCCAGATTAACCTACAAGCAAAACCACAGTCTGGGTTAGCATAAGATATGGATAATTATTATCATATCTCATACCCATAAATACTTACAAGGATTTGCACTTAAGGAGGTTGGTGTCGATCGCTCGCATCCTGTAGAGGTCCCATAGATCTTTGAAGTCTACGACGATGAAGCTAGCAGGGCTGAGGAACGGCTGACTATCGTGGTAGCCCAACATGGAGGTATCTCTATGCTTCCTCTTTGTGTTGGTCCTCTCCATGTAGTACCCGTGCAACTCCTTGCATGCAGGCACCATCCTGGATAAGGTGTCTTCTCCGACCAATGGCATGTCTATTGTGGAATCTGCCAGAGGCTTTACAGGAGCTGATGGCGCCTTGCCAAGATCAAGCTTCTTCGGAGCCAGATTGGTCCCTTGCACCTTTCCTACTCCTCTCCCCTTTCCATAACCTTTTCTGCGTGTGTCTATCTAGGGTGGAGAATATTTTGCCTTCTTCAACTTTTTGGTAGGAGGGGGTTGGTGCGACCTGCTGTCACCTCCATACCGTCGTCCCCAAAATCTGTATCATACTGTAATTGGAGATCTTCTTCAACGGAATGAGGGGCAATTTCAAGTTCTCTGGCTTGAGGGACCACTATAATATCTGTACGTGTACGCGACGGTGCCGGACGAGAACTTGGTGCTGGCCTAGGAGTTACATTGATCTGAATGTTCTGCTTGGGCCATTGGATGAAGGTCCCACGTGCATCTCCAAGGGTCGAACCTCATCATTCGGTGGGTCTTTGGAGAGTGAAGCCCACCCAATCGGGCTTCACTAAGTCTACTTGGACTTTTGCATTTCCTGGCTAGCAGCTGCGCCCCATGAACCCGGGTTTCGGGGGTAGGCTTGAATGCAAGACCCTCTGCAGCCGGAATTGCAAATGATTGGGTCACCCTAATGACTAGGGTGCACGATGTGGGTTCCTGCAATAGAATCGTACGTGTCATTACTACTAGGGTGTATTGTGGTGCTAATACAAAATATGCATTTGTTAATTTTTCTTACCATTTTGTGGTCCACCGCGGCGGGGATTGGTGCTTGTTCTGCCGCCGCATCAGTTGATGCGCAGCTGCTACGTCTTTGCGTGGGGCTCACTTCTACTCTGGGAGCTGCAGCGGGCGGAGCTTCGACGATCATCTTTTCATATGTCTCCATCCGAGCCTCCACTCGTGCCATCTTCTCATTGAACTCTTCGGCGAACTCGACTCTAAGCTCCTCCAGAAGTTGCTCCTTAAGACGTGCATGTTTCTCTGTCTTTGATAGTTTGTGCTTCTTGTACTGCCACGCGAATTGGGAAAACCCATACTTCCATGGGACAGTAGAGCCAATGCCCTTGTCCTTCCACTGTGTTCTTCGTTTTCCAAGGCTTTTGTGACGATGTCATCTTCGCGTCTTTGTGAGCAGACCTCTTGAAAGGCTGTCTCTCAGCAGTCAGCTGGACCTGCCGTACAGTTAGGATGAATTAAATGAAGAGTACGAACAACCTATTGAAAGATGTTTTATGTGTTAAACTTACAAGTTTATCGTACACCGCTTGATCTTCGGGGTTTGGGAATGTCAGTGTTCCATCACTATTCTTCTTCGCCCTTGCCCTTGTCCAGTTCCTTGCTCGGGTAGTCGGGTTATCAGCAAGTATTGGTTGGGTGTTAGATTCCGCGGCAACTTGATCCTCCCTTTGCCATTCCTGCTGCTTCCCGGCGTATCCTCCCGTGCCAAGCCGGTGCGGGTGAAGGTTTTTTGCCTGCAATGCCCTATATGCCTCACTTTTTTCCCGAGACTCATGGGTTGATTTGGCGGCATGGAACTCGTTCCACACGGCCTGGGTGATGAATGGGTACTTCCCAAATGGTTCTGGCTGAGTGCGGTTGAGGACGTAGTCAGTGACGAGGGTGGTCTTGATATTTTTCCATAAGTTGCCCATCTTGCGGATAGCCTGCCACTTCAGTCTTTCTTCGGCCTCTTCTGGGTACTCAAAGCTCTCCTTGAACTCTCTTCAGGTCTCATCTTTTTCTTCCTGTGGTACCCGATCAATGTGGTCCACCAGAATTGTGAAGTTTCGCCTCCCTAGGACTCCAGCATTGTTGAGAACTTTTGGACGCTTCTCAGGAGCCGTAGGAAATCCCCGATCGTCCACCTCTGTTATTCTATACACTTCCTTAGGAATCTTAGTCTGGGACCTTGGAGCCCGGCTCGTTGTGGTCCCACTAGTAGTCACCGACATTTTCTATCAAAGAAAAATAACATTACTAAACTTTTATATATTAATAACATCATTATTGGAAAGTGAAAGTATTAGATGTGACCTCGCTTTGCTCGAAATTGTGCATCAATTACAATCATTTGCAAGTGTAGATCCAAAAAGGAACAAGTGTAGATCCAAAAAGAACAAGTGTAGATGGTCTCTTCTTATCTAAAAAGAGAAAGTGTAGTGCCAAAAAAAACAACAAGTGTCCATGGCTATTTTTTCCAAAAAAAACAAGTGTAGATCAAAAAACAAAATAACAAGTGTAGATGGTCTATTCTTAAAAAAACAAGTGTAGTTCTCAAAAACAAAATAACAAATATAGAATATATATGTGAATGGATCAACTTTGAAAAAAAAGAACATGTGTAGAACCCAAAAAAACATGTGTCCAATCATTAGGTTCAAGGTAGCTGACAATTTTGTATGTTTTGCCTTGCATCTGGCGTATAGAGGTGTCTCGGAGTCACTGACCAACCGGCTGAACTTCATCGAATCTCTCTCGTTGTGAGCTTGCTCCTCAACATCACATAACATCTCTTGCAGCATATCAGAATCCACATCAACCATTTCACCATCCAATGGAGATGGAATAAACATGTCACGCTCATCTTCATCTTCATGATTATCAGCACCGATGCGGTCTGCAGCTACACCATTACCTGATTCTGTCTATCCATGCTTCACCCAACATGTGTAGTCCTTCATGAATTCCCGTTGTATCAAGTGAGAGTGTACCTCCTCTCCGCTAAATATAATCTCATTCTTGCAATATTTACATGGACAACACATGTATTTGCTATTTCTTCTTCTCCTATCCTCCTTCGCGACGTTCATAAAACTTAAAACGCCCTCTCTGTACTCCTTGCAATGACGCTTCAAAGTTGTCACATTCATCCAACTTTGATCCATCGCTACAAAATTTAACAAAACATTAGTTATCATACTACTAAATTTTAAAAAAATATTACAACTTTTATACTTACTTCAAATATTTTCTTATTTTTCTTTTTTTAAAAATAACAAAAATTTGCCCCCTACAACCTCCCACCAAAAAAGTGAACAGTGAGATGAATTCAGACAGCGGTTACTGATGCATTTATAGTGTGTCCGAACTATATCTCAATCGGGCCAATTAAACGACATCTGTAACGGACGCACAGACATCTCTAATGGGCATCAATCAAAGCCCGACACCGATATGAGTCATCGGTGACGGGCTATAAAGTCATCTCAATTGGGCCATATTTTGAGCCCGTCACCGATGAACCTCATCTCTGACGGGCTCAATATGAGGGCCCGATTGAGATGGCCTAGGTCATTTCAATCGGGCATACATATGAGCCCCTCATGGATGAGTGTCATCGGTGACAGGCTATATGTACTTAGGATTGTACGAGTATATCTACAACGGTGCAAATTTAGGCCCGATTGAGATGACTTCGTTCTGACGACCTAAATACTTCAGGCTTATTTGGGCCTGTCACAGATGTTGGGATCTGTACTTGTGACACTTCGAACGCACATCATGAGCATGTTTATGAGTATGTTTGTCCCAATTAAGAAAATAACAACCACATTATTTTGAGTAATTTCTTGAATTTAGGATTAGACGTATATCCTATCGCCCGGATTTGAATCTTGATATCAGGATTATACACATATCTCTCACCCACAAACGCACATCATGAGTATGTTTGTCCCAATTAAGAAAATAACAACCACATTACTTTGAGTAATTTCTTGAATTTAGGATTAGACGTATATCCCTATAGTCCGGATTAAAATTTTGACATTAGGATTAGACACATATCCCTTTCACCCACATTTATTAAAACCAGACCGATCCGGTGGTTCGACCAAAAAAAATTGAAGCTAGCCTTTAGTTCGGTGTGGTGGTTCAACTAAAAGACCATGCTGGCTATTGAACCGGAAAAAGTCAAATCACATGGTTTCACATTTATTAAAACTGGACAGGATCGTTGGTTCGACCGGAATTAAAACCGGAACTAACCCCTAGTCCAGTTGGTTGGTTCAACTAAAAGACCGCACTTGCTATTAAATTAAAAAAATTCGGCCAAACCTCACGATTTTATGTAGAACCGGCGGAAACCAAGTGGTAGGACCGGCAGGATCTTTTTCTCACGAAGCGCACAGAAAGGGGATCGAAACCCCTGACCTATCAGTCAAGCGCACGCATCACCCAAACCAACTTGTCTACTACGGCTGTTTATTGTTGGATCCAGTGACAAAATAAAATAAAAATGTTTTAACCTTTTAAGTCAACCAATACTTTAATAAAACTTATAATTTTATTATTTCTTTTGAACTGATGGTTGACTGGTAGACCGAAGGTTCAACCTGTGGACAGGTGAACCTATGGCCTCACCTGTCCAGGATTAACAACAATGCTACCATCACACAGTGATGCTACTCCAACATAGTTTGTGGATATATTCTCATATTACTATACCTGCTTAGCCCAGTTAAATTGTTCAATAAACATCATTAATTCCAGTGTTTCCATATAACTGGGATGGGGCCTAGTTGGATTGCCAAATTCAATTGATGCTTAGCCTAGTTGGATTGACCAACTAGCATCATTAATTCCACTTCCAGTGTTCCCATATGTAATTAGGATGCCAGTTAGATTGATCAATGAGGATCATTAATGATATATATTAGAGTTTCTCGATCTTTCGATGAAGATGATAACTTCGATTTAATGGTGCGATGTTCATGGTCCGAGTACAATACTCCTAGGAATATTTAGCCTTAACGACCGATACACCAACTCCACTGATTGACGCGATCTTGTGGAGCTCGATCAACCAAACCACTAGGGTTATTCATGCAAACAACCAAAGAACTAGCAAGAACAAGATGAACAACAATCCAAATTATAAATATTAATTTCAGATCTGAATACTCAAGAAAAGGTAGGGTTTCGAATCAAATAGAACGAATGGTCTAGCCGACACACGCGTCTATCAGGAAGTAGCAAATAGCTAAACTTACATAAATAAAACCCAAATTATTCTAGGTGGCTATGGGGGTATTTATACAGATGAAAGGATGAGTTAGGGACGTATACTAACCCTAAGATGTGTCCGTAATGGACCCGACTTGATACAAGGTCCATCGGCCTAATTTGACGGCGCAACACCTCGGAGAAAGAAAGATAGCTGTACTAATTTGATGATTGTGTACAATTCTGGATAGATATGGATGTGAGGACAGATCCGTTGGAAAGTAGACTTTATAAGCTTTCCGTGAAGTATTTGAACGTCCAAATCGGTGTCCGTATGAAGCCGTGACAACCGTCACGGCTTGATGGTGTCCTGCAGTCCGAATCTAGCCCACACGAATCCTTCTCCCTTTCGATACTCTCCATCATTACTAAGCAAAACAAGGATGCACGCATATCCATTGTCTAAATATAATGAACAGGAGCTTAAGAATGAACTTAAGTTGATGGCCATGAGTGCGAGTAATAGGATCAAGTAAGGTTGGGGTAAAAGTGAATATATCAATGGTATTGTTGTCCTCACAATTAATACCATAAACCTAATTCGAATGAGGCTTATTCTCTAGAAGTCAACATAGGAATCCAAGTAGATAACAAAAGGACCCTTAGCTTTATGATGAAAATAAACAGTGTGGTTCCGTATGGGAATTTTAATTATCAGTAATTATCAGTATTTCGATATTTTTCCAGATGAGGCCGGTAAACTGAGATAACGTTCGGTAAAACAGCTACCATGTGCACTACTTGTTCCTTTCCATGGCTTTATTAAGATCCCTTGATTTGACACTTTGACACCCATTTGAGCACGGTGAACAGCTATATATACAGCTAGGCAAGGCCAGCTACGCATTCACGTGGATGAATGCGTTGGTCCATAGCTTTGGAAATCCCAACTCGGGCCAACTGGTAGTAAGTAGTACAGCAAGGCAATAGGTCGGTCGATCGATCGATCCAGCTCGCTAGTTGCCACGGAGGTAAATCCAGGAGAGCAGGAAGAGATAAATATACAAATTAACAAACAAACAGTGAAATGAAATGAATATATGAAGAAGCTAGCTAGCATACAGAGAGGAAGAATATGCATTGCTCGCAATTATGTCGTAATTACATTCTTTTTGCGAGAATTAATTATGTCGTAGTTACGCTTGAGACCCTGTTTGGTTGAGGGACTAATCCCATTAGTCCCTAGAGTTTAGTCCCATTTAGTCCCTAAATACCCAAACAGCAGGGACTAAAACGGACTAAATTAGCATCTGATCATTAGTCCCTAAGATAGGTGCTAATTGGGACTAATCTGCACATTTCCTCTCCATGTCCTTGGCTATTGCGCTGCCTCCTCCCGTGCCGTCTCCGCGTCGCCATATCCTCCCGCCGCCGCCGGCCGACGCCGCAGCCTCCCCCGCACCTGCCCTCTGGGCGCCGCCCCGACCGCCGTCCCCGACCGCTCGCGCCGCCCGGCGCCGCCCCAGATCGCCGCGCGCCGCATGCTGCTGTCCCCGACCGCTCGCATGCGCCGCCTCTCCTCCAGTGCAGTCCGGCGACGCCTCCGACCGCCGCGCGCCGTACTGCGCCGCCCCCGACCGCCCCGACCGCCGTCACAGGTGCGCGGTTATCCCTGATTCTCTCCCCCTCCCCCTCTTTCCTCCGCCCGTGGGGAGATGGGTTGGATCCGGCCGCGCGGGCGCTCCACGGCGGCCGGTGGCGGGGAGATCTGCCCGCCTCGCCATGGCGCCATGTTGGTTGGTTGGTTGATCTGGTCTGATCGGGTTTTGGTTTGCTCCTGCAGCGTGGGAAGTCGTGCCTGCTGCTGCAGTTCACGGACAAGAGGTTCCAGCCCGTGCACGACCTCACCATCGGCGTCGAGTTCGGCGCCCGCATGATCACCATCGACAACAAGCCCATCAAGCTCCAGATTTGGGATACGGTCCGTACTCTTCCCTTCCGCCCTCCTCCACCCCTTGCCTCCCTTCCTTCTCCCGCCGTGTAGCTTTGCGTGTCGCAACCAGAACCTGGAACGCTTGTGCTGTAGGGCACTGAATTGGCACGTCTATTCAGTGTTACAGGAGGCGTACTCAATTTCGGTCGGTTCTAATCGGATCAGCAATGTCTATCCTTTGTTATGTCCCTGTTGCTAATTATTCTGTACAGTTCATCATGTTGTGATGATTTTATTATCTCATACCCTTTGGGTAGTTATTGCTGCATCTTTTGTGTAGCAAAATGCGTTATGCATCACTAATTTACAGCCCATACTTAGATATATCGTCTTGACTCTGATTTTTAAGAAAAAAAAGTTCCACCTCTCCGGTGAGTTCCTCAAACCATAGCTTATGTTCATCCTGAGTGGTTTTGTTCATCATATCGTGTTCCTATTAGCTTTCATTTATTTACATAACAAGGTTAGGCTGTAAGAATACTTAATAAAAATGCCACACAATGATGCATTTATGCTTTGGGGCTGCCTGTTCAGCTAAATGACTTTCTTGAGTTTGTTATCCTGATGCACATCCATCTCAATACTATTTTCTCTCAACAACACAGGCTGGTCAAGAATCATTCAGATCTATAACTAGATCATACTACAGGGGGGCTGCTGGTGCCCTTTTGGTGTATGATATCACTAGGTACATAAATGCAGTACATCGCTTATGATCTTACATTTCTTAATATGGATATTATTCACAGTTGGACTGTTGAACTCATTTGGTTCAATTGCTAGGCACCACGAAGATCGATTGAAGAAATGGCAGGCAATGAGGAAGAACAGTACGATTTTTTCTCTCAAGCTCACACACATCATCCGGGCGCCGGCAATGACGGCAATGACTTCGGTTTCTCACAAGCATCGCATTCTATTGGTGGTTCTGGCGCTGGCTTGCATTTTTCGTTGAGGGGCTCTGGGAGGGGGAGGGGATTAGGGGGGTTTGATCTGAACTCCCAGGCCGATTGTTTCCCCGACTTCTCCTCGTACCAAGAATTGTTGCAGCCGGATGGACATGGAGCTGCACCCATTCCGGGTGCCATGAGGTCGGCGGTCGCCCCGTCGCGTCCTCCTTTCACTGCTAGCACTCGAGGAAGAGGAAGACGGGGAGGAAGAATTGGTCGAGGCCGCGGTAGGTCGCTATCCATTGGCGCGGGATCCGGCAGGGGGATGCGGGGATTCGTTCCCTCCTCGGCCGCTTCAGGCGAAGGATTCGTCGGCGGCCGTGGGGGATCAATGTCGACATTCGCACAAGGATTCACTGGCCGGCATCGGGCATCTTCGTCGACATGTCCTCCTGCAGCTGAGGAAGAGTGCAATGAGGATGACGAAGAAGCAGACTTTGGCGATGAGAGTCAGCGCACGGTAAATTATCTTTATACAAATATTTAGACATTTGTCGGTTACACTTATGCGTTATGTGAGTTGTAGATATTTTGGCAAATATAACGCTTCTAGCTCTTTGGGTGTTATATTGCTTAAAAATAGTTCTTTGCAAACTAATTTTATTTTTTTATTAGAGTATTTATGACAAGGCATGTTGGACAGAAGAAAACACCTATAAATTTTGTGTAATAGCCTGTGAGGAATTGAGGGACGGTAATTGTCCCAATGGTACATGGACAACTAGAGGCTATCAAAATTTAAAGTCCAAATATTTTGTTAGCACTCAACTGAAGCATTCAACCAAACAACTGAAGAACAGAATGGTTCGACTGAAGAGTATGTACCAGTGTTTGAGAAATTGCATAATGTGCTTGTGGAGTCGTATGGGTTGAAGTCCACTACAAATATGTCCTCAATTGAGTCTTTAGCCATTTTTTTGTGGATAGTAGGTGCCCCCCAATCGCTTAGACAAGTTGAAAATCGATTTGTTAGGTCTTTGGAAACAATAGTTCGAAAGTTCAAGGAAGTATTGACAGTGATTATCAAGCTTGCAAAAGATATCATTAATCCAAAAGATCCTCATTTTACTATTGTGCACAAAAAGTTACAATCTGCAAAGTATGCACCGTACTTGGATAATTGCATTGGAGCAATAGATGGGACACATATTCAAGTTGTGGTACCAGCTTCTACTGCTGTGCAACATATGAATAGACATAAAGAGAAGAGTCAGAATGTGATGTGTGTATGCGATTTTGATATGAGATTTACTTTTGTTCTTGCTGGATGGCCTGGATCGGTTCATGACATGAGGGTGTTTAATGATGCTCAAACAGATTGGGAGATAAGTTTCCACGACCACCTCCTGCAAAATTTTATCTAGTTGACTCGGGTTACCCAAACAGACACGGTTATCTTGCCCCATACAAGGGTACAACATATCATTTTCAGGAGTACAATGAAGGTATCATGCCTAGAGGAAAAAAGGAGCATTTCAATTACTGTCATTCGTCTTGTAGAAATGTCATAGAGAGATCTTTTGGAGTTTTGAAGAATAAGTGGAGGATTTTGTTTCGATTACCTAGTTATCCACAAAAGAAACAAAGCAAAATAATTGTTGCCTGCATAGCACTGCATAATTTTATTAGAGATAGTAAGCTAGCTGATGAAGAATTTGACCACTGTGATCAAGATGCAAATTATGTTCCATTGGGCGGAACAGGTTTTTCTCCAATGAATGATGCAACCGATTTTTTGGATAGCCAAGTGATGAATCATTTTCGGGACTCGGTTGCCGATGGACTTTGGACTTTGAGAGATATGTGATTTGTCTTTTTATTGATCTTGCGAAACGAGTAATTTGTAATATGAAGCACTTTCATTTCAAATTGTAATAACGAGCACTTATATAAATATTGTTCCTATGAGCAAGGACAACAATATTTTCGATACTATATTTGCAATCTACATGATTGTATTAATTTTTAATATGTATATGGAGTATCCTTGTCTCTATTTTGTATTTACAATGGATAATTTATTTTTAGATTGCATGATTACATAAGGGCTATATAGTCTTTGTACCATGTAATTAACTGAGTTTAGTCCCCTTTAGTCCCTGCAACCAAACAGGCAGGGACTAAAATATTTAGTCCAGGGACTAATCTTTAGTCCCTGGACTAAAATACCAAACAGGGCCTGAATTGGCTGGGACAGAGGCAATTGGAGGGAGATTCATTATGGATGGGATCATGGGATAAGGTGATTGGGATCATGGGATAAGGTGATTGGGATGAAAAGTGAAGTGGAACTTGTCTGGCTTCCAAATCACGGCTTAGTTGTAATGTGAGCTTTCAGACCCTAGCAGGAGTTGGTTTTGCAATTAAAGAGGTTACTGCAGAGGGCATTGTGACGTAAGCCATTGTCGGTTGGCAAAGTAATGCATGGCAAACAAACGACCAATATTGCAGGAAAAGTATGTCCAAAAACATATCCTATAGCATCATCATATATATTATAATCACCCACTGATTGCAATCATATATGACATGCTAAAACTTCCTCAGTGTACCACATCGTATAAAGTATGATTGACCAATATAAACTCTATGTACAAGTGGTCAATGTATAAAAAAACGTTATTGATAAGAGAAAACTAAATTACATAATTTCCCAAGAGATGGTATATTGAATTGTGGACAACAAAGCATAAATAAAAAGCAAATTTTACTGTAGGACAACTTCGTAATTTTATCTCTTGGATACGCAAAAGTCAATCTTTTGAAGAAATACACTTTTCAAAACGTGTTTATTTGCTGCTGGACATAAATAGGAGGAATAAATAGTGTGAAAGGTTCCAAATGCCCCAGCCACATGTCAGGGGCCACTTCTCCCATGTCTCTCCTCTCTCTTTTGCCCTATCTCTTCGGCGAGTAGCAACGTAGATGGCATGGAAAGAAGTAGGTGCTATGAGTAGTGGCGCAAAAGGCTTGTGGTGGCCGGCAGTGCTGCAATGAAGTTCTGATAGGGTGTGGCGGTCGAATAACATCACGAAAACGAGACGAAGCCCACGGTGGTAGCGTTTAGGTTTGAGATGGTCTGATATGGCGATGCATCGTGCGGCCCGACGGGCTAAAGCAGAGCAGAACCGGAGGCAATGAAAGGGATGGTCGATTTGGTGAGCTAAATCCTACTAAAACACATATTAACATGAAAGAAAGATGGACACCTCAATTTTTGACAAGGGAGCTCAAGTGCGGGAAATTTGGAGGTTATTCTACTATGGTCGAGCTAGGGTTTTGCTGAATTCATGCCAACGACAACAAACATAGTGGCGAATGACGGGGCAGTTCTAGTAGGGGGTAGAAAAGGTCGTGGCGAGCTCTTCTGCTTTTGGTTGTTGGTAGCTTGAGATAGGCTCTCACGGTTAAGTTGAGGGCATACTACTGAAGAAGTGGTCTTTGATCCATCTGCTAAAATCCACAATAATCTCGGTTTCAATAGAAACCGATACTAAAAAATAATTTTAGTCCCGGTTAAAAAGAGCAACGGCTCTTTCTGATCTTTAGTCCCGGTAGTCCCGGTCTATTTCTTGTCACACTTATGTCGGCCACGGGATCTTTAGTCTCGGTTGGTACCAACCGGGACTAAAGATCTTAACTTTAGTCCCGGTTGATAATACTAACCGGGACTATCTCGGTTGGTAACACCAACCGATACTACAATGAAGGTCCTTTTTACACTTCTTTTTTCTCCTCCAGCTCGGGTTATTGCTACAAAGGTTTGAAAGAGGCAAGGAGGAGCCGCCAAAATTTTTGTGAAATTGTTTTGGTGATAATATACAAATCGAAGGGATCTAAAAGATTAGCAACTCCAACCTCTAATGATGTATGCTTAGCATATTACATTTGTAGGTATATTTTTTTATACATTTTTGTGTCTAAAAAGGTTTACCGAAAATGATGAGAGAGAAAATTTTTTAAGAAAAATTATGTTACTTTTTAAAATTAGAAACTTGTGGATAAAAATGTTACAAAAAGAGATGACAAAGAAAAATATAGAAAATTAAGATAAAAGATTAGACAACTAAGTTAATTTAAAAATCGTTAAAATAATTAGAAATAATTACAATACATTAAAAATAAGTTAGAACTTTAAAAATAATTCTAAATTTTATTAAGTACAATACATTAAGTATATGAGATTATTATATAATTATTATATGATTATTTATATATAATTATTGCATTATTATTTAATTAGTTTGACTTTCGTGGATTTTCTTTTTACGATTTTTGTGCATTTCGTAAATGGATCGGAATGGATATACACCGCGGACCGACGGTTGACAGAGTTTATTCAAGGTATATATTATTTTTTGAGTGTGGCCAATGCTAATAAGTATAAGGGCTTTATATGTTGTCTATTCAAAAAGTGCAAAAACAAGAAGGAGTATTCTACATCAAGAACTATTCATACCCACTTGTTTGAGTCGGAATTCATGTCTAACTATAATTGTTTGACATCGCACGGAGAGGCAGGGGTTGCAATGGAAAAATGGGCATCTCGTGCTCTATCTTGCCTTGGGATCCCTCCTCCGCAGGTACCCTCTACGCACTCTTGTCGGCTGACATCATCTCTTGTCAGGTTGTCCCCTCCTTGCTCTGCGAACCTTGCAAAGCAAGCCTTCCTTCCCGAGGAGATCTAAGGTCGAGCCGATGAGTTGATGTCAAGAAGGAATGCCAAAGTCGGACCTGGGGGGAGGTCGGGGCGGACGACCCCAAGAGGAGGTCGGGCTGCTGACCCCGTCCCGAGGATTCCCAGTCCGACTTTAGCTGACATTAACTCCGCTCTGTGAGCTACCCCGAGGTGACACCCCCCACAGTTATTGGTTGGTATCCTCGTTCCCCTGCTCATCTATCCAGTATTGGCTGCTCCCCTCTGTGATCTTGTCCAAGAGGATCTGTTCGCCGGTGTGATCTATCATCTGTTAGTTTTGTTTGGAGGCCTTGGGACCACTTAAGCTTGAGCGACGGTGGCGGTCAGCAGCTTGACCAAGTAATTCTGACAAGGAAAAATATTTAGTTAAAACAATCTGTAAGGGGTGATTTAACATAAATTTAGGAGAAAGAAACGCCTAAATCCAATGTCGTATGAACAAGTGATTGCATTTCTAAGAATTAAAATATGGTAAATACGAAAGTTACTATTTAAATTTAAATTAGTGAAACTTTTCACAATAGTGGTGCTAAGTTTGAATGTAAAGTATTAAATAGAAAATTCTTATGAGTCTATAGAAATTTGGTTTACCTCAATCGGAGTTAGAATGGACTTTCTATGATTTTCTAAATTTTAAGCATTTTTAATAAAAAAATAATTAAAAAATATTTTTGAAATTGATTTTCTTTATTAAAGAAAGAAAGCATACTTTGAAGAATACACTTTCCAACTAGGAAGGTGTATTCCTATATAGTTTAAACAGTGGGGTCCACATGTCAGTGCCTCGACATTTTGCAAGTCGAGCATCCACATAACAGAAGTCAAATAATCACAATCTTGCCATTTTCATATTACTATGTACATATTTTTAACAACAATTTAGATGATCAAATTTGCTCTTTTGATCCCCTTATTCCACACATTAAAACAGAGGAAACCATATCTCACAACAATTTTGAAAAACTATGAGATATCGGCGATTGCGGCGTCGACGGTTGCGGCCTGTGGCATCGGTGTCGGCGGTTGCGGCGTGCGGCGGAGACGACGATGACGAGGACGACGAGAAGACGGATCGGTGACGGCAGAGAAATTAATCGAATCGGCCGGATTTGGTCTTACCTTCAAGAATGCGGCGAGGCGAGATGGTGAGACAGCGGCGAGGCGACAAGGCAGTGGCGAGACGGTGAGATGACAGTGAGACAGCATCGAGACAACGATGGCGCAAGAGTGAAAACACGGCTAAGTGTTCGGTAGAAAAGACGATATGCGCTAGGATATATATACCATTGGATCTTAGTCCCAGGTAGGTGGCAACAACCGGGACTAAAGACCACCAAGCGAAACTAAAGAAATCTGTAGTCCTGATTGTTGCCACCAACCGATACTAAAAATAATTTTCCGCTACTTTCAATCTATATTTAGTCCTGGTTGCCAGCAATCGAGACTAAAGATAATTTTCCGCTATTTTAATTTTTCCCGGCTAGGGTTAACAATCGCGACTAAAAATTAAATAATCCATTAAACCGAGCAAAATTAATTTCATTAAATATATAGGTTTAAAAAATAATAAGTAATGCATTAAAATTTAATTAACAAAATTAATGAGGAAACATTTAAAATAGTTTAATACTGTTATTAAATTGTAATAATCATAAATAATCACATATGCCTAATTTAAAATTGTTTTAAATTGTAATGGTTCTATATAATTAACATATGACCGATTTAAAATTGTTTAAAATTATAATAATATATATAATTAACATATGCTCGATTTAAAATTATTTTAAATTATAATAATCGTATGTAATTGATAGGATCTCGTACTAGTGCGGATAAAGTGGTGAGCGGATGCGAGGAGAGGCCACAACTTTGGGTTCCTGCCTCCTTCGCTTACACATGCGAGGAGAGGTGGAGGATATGCCGCCGCCTGGCAGTCGCACGTGTAGAGCGAAGGAGGCAGGAACCCAACGCTGCGTGCTCATCTTGTTCCTAGCACTACTCCCTATATCCCAAATTCTCCTGTCCCTCCTTTGACAGCTTCATGGGCTATTTGTGTCAGGTGGTGAAGGTGTTTTTGTGGGGTAAAATCAGGGTAGTCCCTACCTACGCCCCTTGGGGTTGTCTAGGGAAGGGAGGGGGTGGAGAAGGCGGGATGGATGAAAGCTACCACTCGTGCAGTGGATGCCCAATTCTCACCATCACGAGTCTCCTTCCCAACCTCTCCGCCGGCATACCGTGGCACTAGCCACTGTCCCTCACCCACCCGCTAAGCTCCTGCTTCACTATTGTCTTCTCAAGCTCCATCTTGTCAAGATCTGCCGTCGTCTCCTCCCCCAGATCTGGCTTCACTGTCATATTCTCCACATGCCACCTCATTCTCAAGCTCCATCGTGCCAAGATCCATTGTCGTCTCGTCAAGCTCCATTGTCTTCTCTCCTCCAGGAGTTCTGCACAAATGAGCTCAAGCTCTGGCTCCACCATGAGAGAGTGGGAGGCAACCTGGGGAGAGATGGGAGAGGAGGAATAAGATGAGATGATAGGCGGGTCTATTCATTTTTCTGACTAGATTACTACGTAAGTTTCATGTAGATGAAAAACACTCTAATTTGTAATAAGCGATAAATTAAACGGTTTTAAGAGCCAAACGGGTATAATATCTGGTAGTAGAGTTTGAAAGACGTTTTTTAAGACAAACATGACAGTTGAAGGGTCAAATGAAATCCTAGGCAAGAACATACTAATCTAAAACAAAAGAGAACAAAATAAAAGGAAGCACACTATCCCTTTAATGATAAATCTATAGTTTCATCACACTGCTAAATCATCATGTATTAATTAGCACTCGTTTTCTTCATTCAAAACACTTCTCACCTTAATACTTTCTTCAACCAGCAACCAAGCAGAAAATCTTGCATTTTACTGGAGATCACTCCAAGCCAGATGAAAGCTGAAAGCAGCTTCTCTATATAATAAGACACCTCCAAAAACGATCAATTTGTCCTCCAGTCCATGGACACGGATTTTGGATTTTTCGCAACACAAAATTCTAGGCCTCAAGTAAGAAAGTGATTGATGCTTATCTACCTTGACTATGTATTTATATAAATTATTTATTTATTGTAAGCTAACAGAGTAACAGAAATTATGACTACCACATATAACACATGTTTACGTAATTTCCCGCTGAAATACTTGCAGTGCAGACGCCAGGGATAACTGTTTCAGCTACGGGCACTCCTATAGAAACGATCTTTGGTTTACTTGCCACAAACCACAATAGTTCTGGTTACAAAAGAAACCAAGACTAGAAAATATTTTTAGTCTTGGTTAAAAAAGTCAACGGTTCTCTGGATCTTTAGTCTCGGTTAGATTCTTATCGACCGTCAAAGCCGACGGCCATCTTTAGTCCGGTTTGTATCATTAACCGGGACTAAAGATCATATCTTTAGTCTCGGTTGGTGTTACAAACCAGGACTAAAGATCTAAATAATCTTTAGTCTCAGTGGTTAGTCCTGATTGGTAACACCAACCGGGACTAAAGTGAAGGAATGTGTTTTTTAACTACGTTAGTTAAAAATATTGTTTGTGGTAAAGGAATGAAATTAATTTGTTACATGATTTAAATTGCCTGAAATTAATTTGAGAGGATCTGTAATTGATAAAGGGTGGTGTTGTATGGGGGTGGGTGATTAAAGATATAAGGAAGCTTTTACAAAATTACCATATTGTTATTAACTAGTGATTCTCAGATTTCATCGTGTCGAGTTTGTGTTCCGGTCGAGGTCTTGTTGTTGGTTAGATCGTGTTAAATTCCAGTTCATGTCCTTTCTCCTTTTGTTTTCATCAAACCCTAGTCGTTGCGTCTAGTTTGTGCGCGTGTAAGCATGTACTGTTCCCGTTTCGTCCTCTAACTCGGAGTCGGTTTAAAACGACCATAAATTTTGCATACGGACTTCGATTGGGACGTTTCATATATGAAAATCGATTAGGAAAAAAATTGAATGCGTCCATCTGCCCCTTCATCGTGTTCGGCAATTTTATTTTCCCCAAAAATGGCTCGGAATATTGCCTTTATTTTTTTCATTTTTGAGCATGTCTTCGAATTTTCCACCGCCACGTCTTTCACTTGTTTAGGCTCAATTTTTTTGTGATTACCTCTCGTGTGCTCTTATGTCAAGAAAAATATTAAAAATAAAAAAATTCAAATTTTTTCTGTCTTGGTCAACAGCAGATCAAAAGAAAAAAGAGAGAGGGAGAAAAGAAGAACAATATAGCACATAGCGAGGAGCACAAAGAGGGATGCAATGCCTAGGATTGCAATGTAAACTCGAGCTTCAAAAAGAATATGTTAATTACTTTTAAAACAATTTTATATCAGCATATGTTAATTATATATGATTAAAATAATTTACTAACAGTTTTAAACTATTTTAAATATTTTCTCATTAATTTTGTGATTTGATTAAATTTGTTTTAAACCTATATGTAATTAAATTAATTTGGCCCGATTTAATGGATTATTTAATTTTATATCAGTTGTTAACCCTAGCCAGGAAAAAATTTTGGAAATAGTGGAAAATTATCTTTAGTCCCGTTTAATGGCTACAACTAGGACTAAAGATGAATTGAAAATAGCGAGAAATTATCTTTAGTCCCGGTTGGTGGATACAACCGGAACTAAAGATGAATTAGAAATAGCGGAAAATTATCTTTAGTCCCGGTTGGTGGCTACAACCGAGACTAAAAGTTGGATCTTCAGTCCCGGTTGGTGTCACCAACCGGCACTAATATATCTTTAGTCCCGGTTGTTGTCACCAACCAGGACTAAAGATCCAAGGGTATACCATCGTCTTCTCCACCGATGCAACACTTAGCTATTTTTCAGATCTCTCTCCCTCTCTGCTCAGCTCTCTCTTCCTCTCCCCTCACCTCTCGCTGACAGGAGGAGGAGATGGCAGCGGCGGGGCGTCATTGCTGTCGTCGTCGCCGTCTTCGCCGCCACACACCGCCACTCCGGGGAGTCTAGGGAAGCCTCCCCGCCACCGCCACCACCGAACACCTGTCGCTCCATGATCATCTCCGCCATGGACTCACGAAAGTCGATGTAGGGGTCGCTCGACCGCTTCACCACCGCCAGCTCCTTCGTCACCTCCTCCGCCGCCGCCACTGTCATCATCGTCCTCGGGTGTTGGCAGATTTTTTGAATTATTGGATGATTTTGTTGTTGCATTTGATATGTGGTGTAAATTTGTATGAATTATTGGATGATATTGTTGTTGTATTGTGTTGTATTTGATCTGTGGCGTTCAAAAAATTAATTTTGATGTTGTTGCATATACATGTATAAATATATATGTGTTATGTATTTATACATATATATATGTATATTGCGTATATATAGATATATATATGTAAATAAGTAGCAAGCAAGCAATAGGAGCAAAATTTAAAAAAAATATTTAGTCTCGGTTGGTAACACCAACCGAGACTAAAGATGGCGGAGCCAACCACGTGGCGCTGTCATCTTTAGTCTCGGTTATATCAATTGGGACTAAAAATAATTGTTTATCGCTTTGCGTCCCGGTTTGATAACCGCACAATTATGGTTTCTCCAGCAGCGAGGATATATATGCAATGTCTTGTAGTGTAAACTGAATAGCGATGGCGATGTCTCGACTACTAGATCTTTAATCTGTTCTCTGGACAAATGTGAATCCGCTTGAGTGTGAGACATACAGATGAGATCTCATCCACCAATTTACTACTAATTAGTACATTATGCATATGATTAATTCGTGTTATTTGACTTAGATACACATCTATGTTTAGGGCAAAGAACCACACCACCACATTATAGTATCTCCTACTCTTTCCGTTCAAAATATAATAGTTTTTAGCTATAAAATTTATTTTAAAATATAATAACTTCTCCATCAACATTCTTTTTCAAATCAATCATAATCCTTCATCATTCAATTTTTTATATATCTTCACTTCTCATCAATCACAACCTTATCCTATTTGATTTTACCTACTATCTTAATAACCATGTTCATCTTAAAAATTCTTATAGTTTGGGATGAGTTTGGAATGGAGAGACAGATGTAGTATTATACTTAATGCACCAGCGCTAACTTGCATAGTTGTATATGTCTCAATAAATTGTAACCTTTATACTTGCATACATACCTGCTTGTTCTACTACTGTTAATTTAAAATGGTCATTTTCAGACTTATTAATAGTTTCTTGGTTGTGTGGGGGAATACAGTTCGACCTGTACAAACCACATGCCATATAGGACCATAACCAAATATTTGACCAGAAATGGTAGAACCGATAAAGATTCTCCTAATTAGCTAGCTCAGCAAAGGGAGGACCAGATCTCAGACTTGAGAGAGATAAAGAATCAAAGACCAGATTCAGATTTTCAGTCATCACAACAAGAAAAGCAAAAGGCTACGTATGAGCTGATATTCTGGACGATTTCACTCATAATAAGAAAACAAAAGAAGAGTGTTGGTAACTTTTTTGGCAAGAAAACAAACACGATCGAAACATCTAAACACTTTGCTGTGATATGGAGTTGCCAACCACCTCAATCTAACAAAAACTAAATCAAGATGGGTTTTGTAGATTGAACCGGCTAGTGAAGCCGATTTGAGTAGAACGATGGATAAATACCTGTCTCGTGGGCAAATGAAAGGTTTTCAGGACAAACCTACAAAGAGATATCGCACTCTCGCAGCGGCGGTGGACGATTTTCAGCGCAAATCGACAAAGATGGACGAACTAATATGAAAAAAAAGTAAAAGAACGATTCAATTGGCTAAAAACTAGAAACTAGATCGGATCTTGTATGTTATGTCTCTTGCCAATTGAACCGGACTTAGCCCTTAAATAGGGGTTGGTCTTGTCTTCTACAGGCCCTTCTCCACGTCCAATTCAGGATAAACACCTTAGAAAACCCGAAACATACCTTATGAAACAAGAAAACCCAAGTACCGATAAATCGACTTGTTTTCAGACTCTATCGGTCAGACCGGACACATGCCGTCGGTCTGACCGGCCCTTAGGCCCGGTCTGACCGGCCTATCCATGGCGATCAGACCGTCCCTCTGAAAAAACCGGCAGATTTTTCAAATATTGGCAATTTTCTCAATTTCAATCGTATGTTAGTGATATGCCCTAGAGACAACATGGAGATGTTGGATATCACGTTAATGTTTATGTATTTATGAATAAAGTGTTATTCAGTTTCATGAAATAGACATCTTATATTGATCAATAAGTACGTGACTTATTTATGAGACTCTTTATGTATGACTCTATTTCTAAACGATCCCTGATCATGTCATATTGTTGGAACAAATATGATTCTAAGATCGGCATGTTTATTGATTGATGATCATGTCTCATAGATCATGGGTATGGAGATACCAAATCAATAAACATGTACATATGTGTTAGAGAACACATTGTTGGATAGACCCACCATAAGACACTACAGGAATCAATGTGTCATTAGTTGGTCTCAGGTAGTGTTGGTACAAAGTCCTTAGACCTGAGATCACCATTGATTCCAACATGTGTAGTAGCCTACTTTGGGACTACCAAACGCTATTCCGTAACTGGGTAGTTATAAAGGTAGTTTTCGGGTTTGCTATGAAACATGGAGTGGGATGTGAGTCAATCAACAGACAGATAATCCAATACGGTTCGAGTGAATGGTTAAGCTATTGAAGGGATGGCACACATCTTGCCTATAGCTTAACTGGTATCGTGAGGCAAAGGGATTTGTGTACACATTACAGGTTCAGAGCCGATATTATTCTTGTATACTATGGTGTCAATATGTGCTGCTAGGCGCCGCTGTTGATGAGTCGGCTGAGTTGGACTCGAGCCGACAATCGGCTAAGTTAGACTATAGCCGAGACCGAGTATACCTGAACCTACAGGGTCGCACGCTTAAGGGGATAGAATAGATATTCGAGTTGGACTCGGATATGGCTCGATCGGATAGGGATCCGATCGGATAGAGTCCTATGGGCTTACGACGTGTGGGCGGCCAACTCTATGAGATACGGATGAGATTCGATTCAAAATAGAGTCCTAATCGGTCACTAGTCCCAGTCGGCCAACTCTATATAAAGGGAGGAGGGGTGGAGAGCTGCGACACGTCAATTGCATCGCGTGCAACGAAGTCGCCGAGATCAATCTCCACGGAAACCCTCCCACTTTCGAGCCAAACCCTAGCCTTGCATCGTGTGCTAGCACACGGGTGTTCGGCGTTCGTCCCCGGACGTGTGGATACCGCAGAGGCGCCGCTACGTTGCACGCCTGTTCATCTACCGTGGTGGAATCCCACGCGTGGGGCACATCGGAGCGAGGCGTGAGAGCGCGGCCGACGACTCGAATCGGCTGATTGGCGAATCGGCTGTCTCCGTGAATCGGCTACACCGCTCCGGATCGGATTGCCCGATTGGCTATTCCGCCGCACTCTACTCCAATCGGTAACGATCTATCGGCCCTTACTTGCAAGTGTTCCTGGTTTGCGCGGTTAAAAGTTTTGTTTTCGGCTAGCGTAGCCTCCGCGTAACCCTTCATCGTAGGTGTCAATTTTGGATGTAAACAAAGAGCAGGAAGAAGTTTCAATTTGGAGCAGCGTTCTACCTCCCTGTCGAAACTTGGTTTCTGCAATAGAAATTTGGAGGTGCAGTCAAGATCGCTAAGCTCGATGGGTTAAGTGGAAAACAAGGTTTAGACAGGTTCAGGCCCTCTCGTGAGGTAATACCCTACTCCTGTTTCGGGGATTCGATCCGCTGAGTGTTTATTGATCTCAAGATCTATGGCTCATGAATCTCATAAAGTTGATATCTGATCTAGCATATCCCTCAAGGGACGCCCCTTACCCCCTTATATAGTCTTGAGGGGCGGGCTTACAAGTCGGAAACCCTATCTTACTCTAAGTCGGTTTTCTCAATCTTATCAAGTTATGACTATGAGCCGTTGCCTTATCTAATCGGCAACGTAACAACCAAGTCATAGCCGGTTTACATAATTAGCAGGCGTAACCTATCCCTATTATCAGCCGGATAAGCTTGCCATGTGGGTATTCGATTGTCATAATCTTTACACTCCCTTTTTAGGTCAAAAATATCTGATTGATCTTCTGCTCAAGTTCACAACCGATCTCGATCACGCAGATGGTAAAAAAAACAACCTTTGTTAGCTTACCTACACTGTAACTAAAAATGAACAGATCCACAGATGAACTCCTCACAGATCTCAACAAAAAGACCAGACACAGGCAGTGACACAACGCTGCCACTTGAACCCGGCCTCTCGCTGTCGAACTCCCAACACAGCAGCAGCCGCTTCGGTGGCACCGAACCCAACGCTTCAGACACAGATCTCTGCCACAACAGCAGCCGCTACAAGTACTCCTACTAGTCAGGTGACTGGTCAGAGCTGCAGCCGAATAACGACTCGACACTCGACAGAGCGGCAGCCGCTCACAGGGCATATTTTCTGCCAGTACAGTGCCAGTGCCAGTGGGCAGAAGCCGCCCACGTCGGCCTTCGTCTTCTCTCCGATTAGCTGAGGCCACAGGAGGGAGGGGAGGAAGCGGTTGCTGTCCCTGCACAACTGTGTGTAGGAGAAAAACAGGTTGATGTGGCCACCACCACCCCTAGCTACCGCCCTGCACCGCTGCATCTGCTACATTCATGCATGCCGGTCACCGTTGTGTACTTGTGTTGAGCCGGTTGATGCGGAATTTTGGTCGTTAGGGGTAGCTTAGCTAGCCTGCTCTTAAGTGTGGCCGTCAGAGTATTGATCAGCAGTGATCATGGTTAGAGAAGTAGTGGTTTTCTCTTAAGATATATCATCGTTTAATTTCTTCCATTAAAATCGAGAGCGATGTCGAAGGGTAGAATCAAGGTAGAATACAAGAATTTTAATTTGGTAAAAGATATAGCAGATTCCTTCGAAATCTTTATAGAGTTGTTGTAATTTGAAGCATCTTTGATCCGATAGAATTGATCACCTTTTTTTCTCTACTGTGCTGGAATTTATTGAACACTTTGTAATAAAAATTCTTGTGTCCAAAGGGGCATTTGCAAGGTCTAAAAGGATATATTAATTACTTAAAGCAAGTGTTATAATAATTCATGGGTTATCTCTAAAAATGCTATATAGGATTAATTGATGAGAGATGTGAGAAGAAAGATGATGAGCGACCTTTAAATCAAGAGACAACCTTCACACAAATTTCAAAAATATGTAAGAGTACCAGTAGTATTGGTATTTGTGTATTAGATGTGATAAATTGTATATGTTATTTTTTAATTTATGAGGAAATGATATGGATAAAATTAGATGTGATAGTCATATCTATTAAGGCTATTTATGCTAAAGCAACATAAATAATCGTTATCTACATCATAATTAGTCCAAACGGAATATACACTTTTGGGGTCTTTACTTGCACACCATACTTGCTTTTATCTTCTGTACCTTGTTCTTCCGGATCCCATATCTCTTCTCTTCTGTGCCAAGGCGCCGGCAAAAGCATCCTCAAAACAAATAAAAAAAATCATAGATATCACAACTAAACGTGCAACTTGTCTTAAATAAATGCATGTTACTGGGCAAAGAAGGGATTTTGTTAGCCGCTAAATATCTCGTGGAAGATCACTCTCAAGGTTCTCCCATCGCAGAACAAGATCAATTACCTCGCCACCTAATCAATTAACAACAGATCTCAACCCAATTGCGTCAAGAAATAAACATATATAAAAGACAAGCATGTGTCACACACAATTCAGGAGAACAATTTATGCACTTAATGGTGTGATAAAAATCTGAACTCGTGATTAATAATTTGGTGGTTAGTTAATTAGCATCATCAATTTAATCCCAAGTTGGCCTCGTTGATCTATGTGTGTTATATAATAATTATTTGGCAAGGACGCAAGAAAATCTCAATCTGGTGCGCCTTGATGCTGGAGTTGCATTGCCACTAAAAACCAGATCTGCAAGCACAACGCCGATCTGCCCCAACTGTGTTGTTAGGTTAAGCCGTACCCGTTCTAGAATTGCTACGTACATAGTGAAAAACTTCTTATTGACCACCACATATAGGTGGAAGTAGACACATATTAGGTTTAGAGAAAAAAATAAGCATGGCAAAAGCACTATGATTTATTATTTGTTATTAGTGCCAATGATATGTATTTCACATAGCACATGTATTAATTATTAATTAGCTGCTACACTCCCATATACTGGCTGTGACATTATCTAAAAGTATACTGGTTGTGACTTGTTAGACAATTATGTGCCACATTCCAAACGTGCCTTGATATCTTGGGAATTAGGCCCAAGTTATCAATTATCGTGTATCCACCAATTGTTTCTTCAAAACGATAGCTGACTTACTTTAATCAGACATAAAATGATTAATTACTAGTACATGATACCAAATATGAAATCTGTGTATATAAAGGGAGATGCTATCTCTGATTTGTATTTTTTGTAGTGTTTTGTAGCAGCAACAAACTTAAGTGTTAATATCAGTATCAAGAAACTGAAAGGAGAGGATAACTAACTACCTAGATTGCCTTCCCCTTAAAAAGAACATAATATAATCATGGCGATTCTTGGATGCAAAGCTAAAGGTTACTTCTAGTGAGAAAAAAGATGGAGACTTGTCAGGCAATTGGTGATGCTTAAACTGTGGTGAGAGAGCTGTGTTTTTTTGCTTGTAGAGCGACACTAGTCCAAATAGCTAGGTTGATGAAATCAACAGGGAAAGGTCTGTCCGAGAGAAACTCCAGATTAAAGCTAGAGTGGTCATAATAAGTGCAAAACACATCAACTACTTCAACTAACCTCTTCCATTTTGTACCCTTGATAACTTCACAAAACGAACCTATCTATGAACTTATTAATATCACACCAGATTTAGTTTAGGAATTGTGACATATATCCAATACCCTCTACCCTATCCATTCTCAACTATCTAAAATTCTACCCATGTACTAGTACCCAACCCCACCAGAATACGCAACCCATCAATTAAAAACAAAAGGCATTTTGAGCCACAGGAGCTTGGCAAAACCACAAGACAACATAGACAAGTGTCCCCTTCTACCTATCATGATTAAAAAAGAAAAAAAAGATAGAGAAAATTATTCCTCCTCAAGTCCTAATATTTTGTTAGGTACCTCCCCCTCCCATTCCAAAACTTGCGTCCACCACTCATGTGTGGCCAAGTGGAGAATCCCCTGTACCAGCTTGGACTCTCTCATCTCACCCCTTTCTTTGCCTTGTTGCTTTGGTTGGACAGCCTACACTTAACCACATTCCATGCCAAAGCATCATCCCCTCCTATATATGCACAACACACATATACTACACATATCCAGCTGCAGTTGCCTCTTCTACGCTACCAACAACAACAACAACAACAACAAGAAAGCACACCACCACCACCACCACAACAACAACAATAAGAGGAGGAAACAAGGAGGAGTGGAAGTGGAAGCTTTCAGCTCACCTCTGCTCCCACCCATTCTTGCGCTTTCTCCGAGCGCAGGAATGGACGCGATCGTGGAGTGGCAGCGGGGGCCGGTCATCGGCCGCGGCGCGACGGCGACGGTGTCGATCGCCACGGACCGCCGGACGGGCGACGTGTTCGCCGTCAAGTCCGTGGACGTGGCGCGCGCTGGCGTGCTCCGGCGCGAGCAGAGCATGCTCTCGACTCTGACCTCGCCGTTCGTCGTGTCGTGCGTCGGCTCGGACGTGTCGGCGGCGGTGGATGGGAGGGGCGGGGTGTGCTATGATCTGTTCTTAGAGTATGCGGCCGGGGGGTCGCTAGCCGATGAGATCAAGCGGTGTGGCGGCCGATGCGAGGAGCCCCTGATTCGGTCGCGGGTGAGCGATGTCCTGCGCGGCCTGGCGTATGTCCACGCTGCCGGGATCGCGCACTGCGATGTCAAGGGCCGGAACGTTCTCGTCGGCGCCGACGGGCGCGCGATGCTCGCCGACTTCGGGTGCGCGCACTGGATGGCGGCCGAGGACGGCAATGCCCGCGGCGTGACGATCAGGGGCACGCCGATGTTCCTGGCGCCGGAGGCCGCGCGCGGCGAGGCGCAGGGGACGGCCGCGGACATCTGGGCGCTCGGGTGCATGGTCATCGAGATGGCCACAGGCGGCGCTCCGTGGCCGCGGTTCGCGGATCCGGTCGCCGCGCTCCACCACGTGGCGCACTCCGTCGACGTCCCGGAGCCCCCCGCGTGGTTCTCTGCCGAAGGGAAGGACTTCCTGGCAAGGTGTTTTATCAGAGACCCAGCCAAGCGGTGGACGGCGGAGCAGCTGCTCGAGCACCCGTTCGTCGCCTCCGCTGCGTCCAATTCCACCTCCAAGGCCGCGCAGATCGAGCAGCGCATTTCCCCCAAGAGCATCCTCGACCAGTGCCTGTGGGAGTCCACCTCGACGGACTCCGACACCACGGTGGCGCTCGCCCCCGCCGACCGCCTCCGCGCATTGTCCGCTGGCGCGTCTGTCGCGCCCGACTGGACCTGGAGCGTGGACGACTGGATCGCCGTCTGCGGCGGCCGCACCGACGACCACGGCACCGCGCCGTCTCCACAACCCGACACCACAACCACCTTCTTCCGCGGCGATGAGGCTTCGTCAGACCTTGTCTTCCCCGGAGGCGGCGAGATCGCGGTCGCGGGCAACGGCCTCCGCGGCCACGATGACGACCACGGCGGCTCGAGCTCACCCTGCAGCTGGCGCCGCAGTAACAGCGCGATTAGTGGCTGTAATAATCGCAATAATAGTAGGTGCTGTAACTTTACACAGACAAAGCAATGGAGTATCAAGTTAGTTAACCCCCCGCGTCCGAGCTGGCAGCCGATCTTAATTACTTTCCCGCGTGCCGTTTCGACCGCGCCCACTTTTTAACCTTTTCGGCGGCGTCCTTTTCCGTCACGTGACAGGCGTGAGCCGTAATTAGGAGGCTACCACTATGCCCTACCCCTACAGGTTACAGCCACTGACAGGTGGGGCCCAGGAAGCGTACTGCAAACACCAGTCGGTTTAGAAATTCTAATTAGGCGTACTGGTACTAGATTAGTTGCGCCTAATTGTGTTGATTTTGGTTGATTTTTGACATGAGGTTTGCGAGGGGGAAATTGGGGTTGGCCGGGTTGGAGACGTGTAACCACCTGGCCTAAGAAGTTTTGGGTGCAGCTGAGAGGCGCCGTTGCGGTTGCGGCCTTGCGGGCCTGCGGCCCCCTGTGCCATTGATGGCGAAAAGCAGCGAGATTACGGGAGTTAAATGGTCGATAGTCGCGTCCTGGTCCGGCTAGCCAAGATGGTTGGTTCGTTGGTTGGTTGAGTCGTCGGCGTCCGTTGAATTCGTCCATTGATAGTTCTAGTTCGCTACAGTTGACATGTACCTTTTGGTTGTACCCGAGCTGCTATAGGAACGGCAGATGCTTTTGGACGAAAATTTTGGTACTGTTTTTTCTCCCTCTTCGTTAGGATCAGGTGATGCAGTGGCCTTGCCTTAGTTAGGCCCTACCATGCCATTTTTAGGAGGAACCAAAGAGTCAAGTTGAGAGCAGCAAGCAAATTAGCGAAAAACCTAGTACGCCAATGTTCGTGTTAACTCCTTCCCATGAACGACTTTCGAAAAGTTTGACATGCGTGGACACACACCGACACGCACGTTACTTTTCTAATTCGGCAAACTTTCCTAATTAGATAATCTAATTACATGCAATAGGCTGCCTAATCGAATGGGCTCTATTGCAAGGTGCAAGCGACGATGCAGTTGCATAAGCCTACTTTTTTTTAATTGGGCCAGGCCCATCATGATGCATAGTGTATTTTTTTCTTGTTGAACTTGCTCTCTTGAATTCGTTACAAATTTATTCGGACAACGTTTATGTACCCAAACTTTATGTGCAAAAAGTTTATAAACAAAGTGCTTATATATAAAGTTTTCATGTAGAAAGTACAATAAAAGAAGTTTTTATAACTAAGAAAAATTATATGAGCTGAGCCTAATACAAATATGCAAATGGGCTAGAGACACAAGCACGTGGGTTTGTCCCATGCATGGTCAATCTATACACGTGGGCTAGAAAGATGCATGTGGGCTCAAAAGTTACAACACACGGAAACGAGAATTTTTTGCATTTTTATTTTTTTAAAGATTTACAAAACTATTTTTCGTTTTGGAAAATTTCAAATCTAATCTCCTCCCGTTCTTTCGGAGGGCGAGATTTAAAAAATGCTCAAAGAGCGTTTTTGCCGACGTGGCAGACAGCCGTTGGGCGCCGTCTGCCGCGCGACGGCAAATTTGCGAAGAGCCCCTTTCCGCCCTTACCAAAGGCGTTTTCCCGTAGAAACAGGGGCCGCCCCGCAAAAAGGGCAGCCGCCCGGTTTTTTGCAGCGGCCCCTTTCCCGTCCTTCCGAGGGTGTTTTTTTTGTCCTTCTCGCGTCTCGGAAGGATGTTTTTTTAGGTCGGCGTATATAAGCCGAGTCAACGAATTTCACCTCATTTGCAGCCTCCCAAATCCAGAAAAAAGAAGAGAGAGGGGTGAGGAAGCGGAAGGAGAGCGGCGAAGCCCTGCCGGATTGCGTACTCCATCCGAGGTAAATGTAATATCCCGTCGTACTTTTTATGTTAGTTAGTTTGTAAATGCAATATTAGGAAAAATAAATTTTTTTAATATTTGAATAGTTATTGAATATTTAGTTTTAGTTTTGTAAAACAGATGATTTAACCGAGATCAACTTAGGTAGAATATCTAGATCAACTTAGGTAGAATATGTTCGGATCTATGTGTATATTATGTGAATAGATGTTAAGCACTATGATGTAGATGTTAAAACGAGGACATGATTTATTTTAGTCAATGTGATCTAGGACAAACCGATTTGGATAATCGTGCGTATAATTTTGTTGATAATCTAAATATGTTTATGTATAAAGTACGATTTAATTTAATTTAGTTTAGAAAATTTGTCAGATTTAGATGAACATATGTAGAAAAGAGGTATGATTGGCGGTAGATAAAATGAACAAACCGATTCGAGATATTTTAAGATGTAGACCAGAGAACATATTGTTAAAGAAATTAACTTAGTCACAGAATCATCTAGGCAACATATTCGTAGTATGGAATAAACTCAGTTTTAATTTGTTTGTTAGGCACTATGGCAAATAAGGTCATATTTCAGATAGTTCACGGTGAAGGCAACGTTAGATACGGTCCAGAAGGTGTAGATCTGTCAGAATTTAGGATGAAATCGAAGGGCATCGATAGGCCGCGATAAAACATTTGAGTCGTCCGTAGTTTGTTGCTACGTGGATTTAAAGTGGATACAAGAGTGAACACAATGTCTCTATCCGTTGTAGTAAGTCGTGCAACAGAAGGATATTATTAGGAACTTATGCTTGTAGATAACACTGAGTTGTGGAGACGTTATGTGGACATGGCACTTGAAAGATCCTAGCCCCTTGTTATTTTTGTAGCATTGCACGAAATTGATAGCAGTAATACAATGCAAACAAAGTATGGTGAAGGTCCGAGCAATGAAGCAAGATTGGAGGAGGTGATTGGTGTGGCGGACGAGGGGGAGAGAATCGAAGCAATTGTTGAAGAAATGGAGAGGGAGGATTCTGAAAATGAGCAGGCGGAGGGCGATGAATCATCGGATGAGAAAGAAGATGTCATGCCCATGGATTGGGAACAAGCTGATTTCTCTCAGCTTGTTATCTCGGAGGGGCAACAGGCTTCGTTTGAATACAAGGATAAGGAGGTAATCCAGGGTGCTAGGTATGCTCATAAGGAAGACATGAAAGAGACGGTGAAGCATTGAGCGGTCTCTTTGCATAGAGAGTTTAGGATGGTGAAGTCTACGAACTATGTGTATGATGTGAAGTGCATGAAGGATGATTGTCCGTGGCGCGTTCATGCATACAAGAGAAAATGGATTAACTATTGGAAAGTGAGCATTATTGGTGAGCACACATGTCTGTTGCCAGGAGTAGATAAGTACCACCGCAACATCACCTCAGCGTTTGTTGCCGGTGAGATGTACAACGATTTGTTAAAAACACTGACTTTGAACCAGGCTCCATTATTAGGCACATTGAAAACATTCAAGTATACTATCAGCTATTCCAAGGCTTGGAGGGCGAAACAAAAGATATTGGAGATGAGGTATGGCACATTTGAAGCATCGTATGACAATTTACCTCGTCTTTTGGCCATCATTGCTCAGAGAAACCCCAATACCTACTACGACATTCAGACTTTTTCATCATCTACTGAATCAAGCAAGAGCGTGCTGCAAAGAGCCTTTTTCTCACTTGGTGCTTGCATCAACACATTTGTGCACTGTCGCCCTGTGCTGTGCATAGATGGAACCTTTCTGATAGGCAAATATAGAGGTCAGATACTGACGACGATTGGAGTAGATGGGAACAACCAGGTGTTACCTATGGCGTTTGCATTTGTCGAGAGTGAGAACACCGAAAGTTGGTATTGGTTCTTGGAGAGAGTTCGATGCCAAGTCGTTCGTATGAGGCCCAATGTTTGTCTCATTCATGATCGTCATGAGGGCATGCTGAGGGCAATCGACTATCTTCAGAATGGTTGGCCGGAGAGGGGACTTTCATCTAGGTGGCATGATGTTCGGAGTAGGTGGTTCATGCAGCATATGGGAGCCAATTTCTACAAACAATTCAAGAACAAGCACCTCATGGATCTATTCAAGAGGCAATGTGGTCAGAATCAAGAGAAAAAATTCAAAGAGATGTGGAGAAGGTTGGATGAGCTGACAATGAAGCAAACCGACGAGCAATCTCATTGGCCATAGGATGGCGAGCCTGTAGTACCTCTTGGTCCATTGCATAATGACCCGCCAACAATGAGAAGGAGGTCCGCACCTGTAGACCCTCATTTTTGGAACGGAAATCATTCGTGTTCATAGTACCATTTCCTTGGATCGAGTAGTTTGGTACCCACGAATACAGTACTGAATTATCAGGTGCAAAGTGCACGAATAGTCTTACACCAAAAGTATTACAATATTAGGCCCGAAGGCAATATCCAATACATATAGGACCTACCTGTTAGTGATATGCCCTAGAGGCAACATGGAGATGTTGGATATCACGTCAATGTTTATGTATAAATGAATAAAGTGTTATTCGGTTCCATGAAATAGACATCTTGTATTGATCAATAAGTACGTGACTTATTTATGAGACTCTTTATGTATGAATCTATTTCTAAACGATCCTCGATCATATGTTATATTGTTGGAACAAATATGATTCTAGGATCGGCATGTTTATTGATTGATGATCATGTCTCATAGATCATGGGTATGGAGATACCAAATCAATAAACATGGACATATGTGTTGGAGAACACATTGTTGGATAGACCCACCATGAGACACTACAGAATTAATGTGCCATTAGTTGGTCTCGGTAGTGTTGGTACAAAGTCCTTAAACCCGAGATCACCATGGATTCCAACATGTGTAGTAGCCTACTTTGGGACTACCAAACACTATTCCGTAATCGGGTAGTTATAAAGGTAGTTTTCGGGTTTGCTATGAAACATGGAGTGGGATGTGAGTGATCAAGATGGAATTTGCCCCTCCTTTGGAGAGATATCTCGGGCCCTCGAGGTAATGGATTATGGAAATGCATGGCCATGCTAAGTTGATTGAGGAGTCAATCAACAGACGATAATCCAATACGGTTCGAGTGAATGGTTAAGCTATTGAAGGGATGGCACACATCTTGTCTATAGCTTAACCGGTATCGTGAGGCAAAGGGATTTGTGTACACATTACAGTTCGAGCCGATATTATTCTTGTATACTATGGTGTCAATATGTGCCGCTAGGCGCCGCTGATTGACAGTCGGCCGAGTTAGACTCGAGCCGACGATCGGCTAAGTTAGACTATAGCCGAAACCGAGTATACCTGAACCTCACAGTGGTCGCACGCTTAAGGGGATAGAATAGATATTCGAGTTGGACTCGGATACGGCTCGATCGAATAGGGATCCGATCGGATAGAGTCCTATGGGCTTACGACGTGTGGGGCGGCCAACTCTATGAGATACGGATGAGATCCGATTCAAAATAGAGTCCTAATCGGCCACTAGTCCCGCCTCGGCCAACTCTATATAAAGGAGGGAGGGGTGGAGAGCCGCGAGAGACATCAATTGCATCGCGTGCAACGTAAGTCGCCGAGATCAATCTCCACGAAAACCCTCCCCACTTTCGAGCCAAACCCTAGCCTTGCATCGCGTGCTAGCACACGGGTGTACGGTGTTCTGTCCCCTGGACGTGTGGATACGGTAGAGGCGCCGCACGTTGCGCGCCGTTGATCGGCCGGATCGGGCCGCAATCGAAGCGATCGCGTGGTGGAATCGGCTACGGCCGGGCGCATCGGAGCGAGGCGTGAGAACGCGGCCGGACGACTTGAATCGGCTGATTGGCGAATCGGCGTTCTCCGGAATCGGCTACACTGTTTCGGATCGGATTGCCCGATTGGTTATTCCGCCGCACTCTACTCCAATCGGTAACGATCTATCGGCCCTTACTTGCAAGTGTTCCCGGTTTGCGCGGTAAAAGTTTTTGTTTTCGGCTAGCGTAGCCTCCGCGTAACACAACAAAGGTGGTATCGAGCTAATCTTGCTTAGTTCGGGTTTTAGATTGATCCGGAACAAGTTTTGCACACGGGTTGATTAGATCAATCGGTTTTTCTGGGATCCGTTGAGGAGAGTTAATGGTAATTGCGTTCCTTGATAGTGTATCTGGAACGGCGTAATGTGATAAGTAGAAAACGTTTCTACGCCTTATAGGTCGTCTCGTGTCGTATCTCTGCGATAAGTAGAAAACGTTTCTACGCCTAACTTGTTTTTGCAGAGAATGCTTTGAGATGGTATGGCCCTATTGTATGTATGAGATGCATGTGATGCATGTAATATTCTTTCATATGTGCAATCCCGTAATATTCTTTCATACGTGCAATGCTTGTAATATTCTTTCACGACCTACGAGTCGATGTAATCTTCAATTAGAGCTTCTATAGTAGTAGCTTAGTTTGAAGAAATCAAGCATTCGGCACTCGAAAGAACGGTGATGAAGATGGAGATCCCAGACACCTGGCATGGAGATGGAGATCACCATGTGAAGGGGGCCATACTATTTCATGCTATTCTACTCGCTTTCATATATGTGATATGTTTGTTTGATAGGATAGCATCCCTCACAAAATTAAGTAGTAATGATGCCCTTCCAAATGTTACACTGGTCCACCGTTATGCTCGCCAATGGTGGGCCTAAAGCGAGTGCCATTCTCTATCATAACACGAGGGGTATATGTCGGACATATACAGCAGAGCATTTGGTTTACTTAACAAGGCTATCAAAACAGTTTTTGGGCCTTGGGGCATAGGTTGGGGCCGGGCATGGAGATGCCACACCAACAACAAGAGTCACATAGAGATGTGATTAGCAAGGAGTTGCTTACCGATGTTACTAATTTTCTAGCGTGATGCCAAAGCTCACTAGAAAATTAACTAATATGTGGATCTTGACCCAATACGTAACCTAGAGGGAAGGTGGAAAATACGTAATGGGAGTCTTATGTTAAATTGTTTAACAAAAGACATAACATAAACATTGTGCTAAACTTTGCTTTTTCGTTGTAGAATAAATGGCGGCTAATACTACACCCAAGTACCTTTAATTTGCGATCTATTCTCGAAAAGGAAAAATTAAATGGAACAAACTTTATGGATTGGTATCGCAACTTGAGAATTGTTCTCAAGCAAGAGCGTAAGGAGTACGTTCTTGAAGTACCCTATCCCGAGGATTTGCCAACTAATGCCACCGCAACCGCACGGAGGGCTTATGAGAAGCACACTAATGATGCCCTAGATATAAACTGTCTCATGCTTGCTACAATGTCCCCCGAGCTTCGAAGCAATATGAGAGCAGCGATGCTCACACTATTATTCAGGACTGCGTGGCATGTTTGAGAACCAAGCTCGGGCCGAGAGGTTCAACACCTCAAAGTCCTTGTTTGCGTGCGTGCTTGTTGAGGGGAATCCCGTCATCCGCATGTGATAAAGATGATTGGCTACATTGAGAGTCCTGAAAACTGGGTTTTCCCTTAGCCAAGAGTTGGCTACCGATGTGATTCTCCGCCGCTCCCTCGAGCTTCGAGCCATTCATATTAAATTATCACATGAACAATATGGATAGAACCTTGGCTGAATTGCATGGGATGCTAAAGACATGAGGAGAGTATCCAAAAACGGTCATCATGTGATGATGATGCGAAGGCAAAGCGCAAACCACTGTCAAGAAACTTTGCACCAAGAGGAAGTTAACTCCCGATGAGATCGCGAGTGCCTCTAATGCAAAGAAGGGCAAGAAGGGGTCGGCGGCATCGATGCCGTTTGCTTCTACCGCAAGGAGACATGCCACCGGAAAAGGAACTGCAAGAAGTACATGGAGGATCTCAAGATGAAGCAAAGTACGACTTCGCTTCAGGTATTAATGTTATAGACATTAATCTTGCTACTTCACCTACCGACTCTTGGGTATTTGATACCGGATCGTAGCTCATATTTGCAAATCGTTGCGGGAATGAAAAGAAGTAGAGGATTGAGAAGGGGCGAGGTGAACTGCGCGTCGGCAATGGAGCAAGCGTTGCTACGGTTGCTGTCGGCACAAGTACCACTTCATCTACCTTCGGATTAGTTTTGGAATTAAATAATTGTTATTGTGTTCCAACACTATGTCAAGACGTTATTTCCGCTTCATGTTTGCAAGCGGAAGGATATGATTTTAGATCAATGAACAATGGTTGTTCAATATATCTCGAGATATGTTCTATTTTCATGCTCCATTGGTGAATGGATTATACGTTTTGAATCTTGAAGCGTCTCCCATCTATAACATTAATACGAAAGGCAACTCTCTAATGATATAAACCCCACGTTTATCCGGCATTGTCGCTTAGGCCATATAAATAAGAAACGCATGGAGAAGCTCCATAAGGATGGATTGCTTCACTCTTTTGATTTTGAATCATTTGAGACATGTGAGTCTTGTTTACTTGGTAAGATGACAAAGGCACCTTTCACGGGACACGGTGAAAGAGCAAGTGACTTGTTGGCACTCGTACATACCGATGTATGTGGACCAATGAGCTCAACGGCCGAGGTGGTTATCGTACTTCATTACCTTTACCGATGACTTTAGTAGATATGGTTATATCTACTTAATGAGGCATAAGTCCGAATCCTTTGAAAAGTTCAAAGAATTCCGAATGAAGTACGAGAATCATTTAGGGAAAACAATCAAGTTTCTACGATCGATCGTGGAGGGGAATACTTGAGCCAAGAGTTTGGTAATCATCCGAAAGATTGTGGAATTGTTCCACGTTAACTCCGCCAGAACTCCACAATGGAACGGAGTGTCCGAACGGAGAAATCGCACCTTGTTGGACATGGTGCGGTCGATGATGAGCCAAAGTGATCTTCCGTTATCTTTCTCGGGGATATGCTCTTGAAACAATTGCGCTCACACTAAATAGAGTTCCATCTAAGTCGGTTGAAAAGACACCATATGAGATATGGACAGGGCAACCCCCTAGTTTGTCTTTTCTCAAAATATGGGGATGCGAAAGCTTATGTAAAACGTTTACGATCGACAAGCTCACACCCAAATCGACAAGTGCTTCTTTGTGGGATATCCTAAGGAAACTAAGGGATATTACTTTTATAATCGGGAACAAGGCAAAGTGTTTGTCGCCCGACACGATGTCTTCTTGGAGAAAGAGTTTCTTTCAAGAAGGGTTAGTGGGAGCAGGGTGCATCTTGAAGAAGTTCAAGAAACACCGAAAACGTTTCAGCGACCACGAACCACAACAGAGGTGCAAAGTGTTGCGCCACCGCTTGTAGATACACCAGCCCCACGGAGGTCGAAAGATCACGTCGTGCACCGACAGTAACACAGTGCGGAACAACGTGATATATTGTTGTTGGACAACGATGAACCTAAGACCTATGAGGAAGCGATGGTGGGACCCGATTCCAACAAGTGGCTTGGAGCCATGAAATCCAAAATAGAATCCATGTACGACAATCAAGTTTGGAACTTGGTTGATCCACGATGGTGTCAAAACCATTGAGTGTAAATGGGTTTTTAAGAAAAGGCCGATATGGATGGAAATATTCACATCTATAAGGCGCGATTGGTGGCGAAAGGTTTTAAACAGATTCAAGGAGTTGATTATGATGAAACCTTCTCGCCCGTCGCAATGCTTAAATCTATTCGGATTATCCTAGCGATTGCTGCATATTTCGATTATGAGATATGGCGATGGATGTCAAAACGGCTTTCCGAATGGAAACCTAAGCGAGGATGTATACATGATACAACCTCGGGTTTTGTCGATCCAGAATCGCTGAAAGATATGCAAGCTACGAAAATCCATTTATGGATTGAAGCAAGCATCTCGGAGTTGGAATATTCGTTTTGATGAAGTAATCAAAGGGTTTGGTTTCATCAAAAATGAAGAAGAGGCCTGTGTTTACAAAAAGGTCAGTGGGAGCGCAATTGTATTTCTAATCTTATATGTGGATGACATATTACCGATTGGAAATGATATCCCTATGCTTGAATCCGTCAAGTCTTCATTGAAAAATAGTTTTTCCATGAAAGACTTAGGGAGGCAGCATATATATTGGGCATTCGGATCTATAGAGATAGATCCAAGAGGCTAATTGGATTAAGCCAAAGTACATACATTGACAAGGTGTTGAAAAGGTTCAACATGCATGATTCCAAGAAAGGTTTCTTGCCTATGTCACATGGCATCAATCTTAGCAAGAATCGGTGTCCTCGGACACATGATGAGCGGAATAAGATGGGTATGGTTCCATATGCTTCGGCAATTGGATCCATCATGTATGCCATGCTTTGTACACGCCCGATGTCTCGTACGCTTTGAGTGCTACGAGCAGATACGCGATCCAGTGAAGGTCACTGGATCGCCGTAAAGAATATCCTTAAGTACTTGAGAAGAACTAAGGATATGTTCCTAGTCTATGGAGGTGAGGAAGAGCTCGTTGTAAGTGGTTACACCGATGCTAGCTTCCAAACAGACAAGGATGATTATAGATCGCAATGGGTTCGTGTTCCGCCCGAACGGAGGCGCATCACTGGAAGAGTTCCAAGCGGATACCGTTGCTGATTCTACAACGGAGGCCGAGTACATTGCTGCTTCGGAAGCCGCAAAGGAGGCTGTTTGGATCAAGAAATTCGTTTCGAGCTTGGTGTGATGACTAGTACGACTGGTCCAATGTCTCTCTATTGTGACAATAGTGGAGCCATTGCGCAAGCCAAGGAGCCGAGGTCACATCGAAGTCCAAACACATACTTCGGCGATATCATCTCATCCGCGAGATTGTGGACAGAGGTGATGTCAAGATATGCAAAGTGCACACGGATCTCAACATAGCCGATCCGCCGACAAAACCTCTCCCTCACCGAAGCATGAGGCGCACACAAGAGCAATGGGTATTAGATACTTACATGATTGACTCTAGTGCAAGTGGGAGATTGTTAGTGATATGCCCTAGAGGCAACATGGAGATGTTGGATATCACGTCAATGTTTATGTATAAATAAATAAAGTGTTATTCGGTTCCATGAAATAGACATCTTGTATTGATCAATAAGTACGTGACTTATTTATGAGACTCTTTATGTATGAATCTATTTCTAAACGATCCTCGATCATATGTCATATTGTTGGAACAAATATGATTCTAAGATCGGCATGTTTATTGATTGATGATCATGTCTCATAGATCCTGGGTATGGAGATACCAAATCAATAAACATGGACATATGTGTTGGAGAACACATTGTTGGATAGACCCACCATGAGACACTACAGAATTAATGTGCCATTAGTTGGTCTCGGGTAGTGTTGGTACAAAGTCCTTAGACCTGAGATCACCATGGATTCCAACATGTGTAGTAGCCTACTTTGGGACTACCAAACACTATTCCGTAATCGGGTAGTTATAAAGGTAGTTTTCGGGTTTGCTATGAAACATGGAGTGGGATGTGAGTGATCAAGATGGAATTTGCCCCTCCTTTGGAGAGATATCTCTGGGCCCTCGAGGTAATGGATTATGGAAATGCATGGCCATGCTAAGTTGATTGAGGAGTCAATCAACGTGACGATAATCCAATACGGTTCGAGTGAATGGTTAAGCTATTGAAGGGATGGCACACATCTTGCCTATAGCTTAACCGGTATCGTGAGGCAAAGGGATTTGTGTACACATTACAGGTTCGAGCCGATATTATTCTTGTATACTATGGTGTCAATATGTGCTGCTAGGCGCCGCTATTGAGTGTCGGCTGAGTTAGACTCGAGCCGACGATCGGCTAAGTTAGACTATAGCCGAAACCGAGTATACCTGAACCTACGGGGTCGCACGCTTAAGGGGATAGAATAGATATTCGAGTTGGACTCGGATACGGCTCGATCGGATAGGGATCCGATCGGATAGAGTCCTATGGGCTTACGACGTGTGGGGCGGCCAACTCTATGAGATACGGATGAGATCCGATTCAAAATAGAGTCCTAATCGGCCACTAGTCCCGTCGGCCAACTCTATATAAAGGAGGGAGGGTGGAGAGCTGTGAGACATCAATTGCATCGCGTGCAACGAAGTCGCCGAGATCAATCTCCACGGAAACCCTCCCCACTTTCGAGCCAAACCCTAGCCTTGCATCGCGTGCTAGCACACGGGTGTACGGCGTTCGTCCCCGGACGTGTGGATACCGGTAGAGGCGCTGCTACGTTGCGCGCTGTTGATCGGCTTCGGATCGGCTGCAATCGAAGCGATCGGCTGTGGTGGAATCGGCTACGGTCGGGCGCATCGGAGCGAGGCGTGAGAACGCGGCCGGACGACTCGAATCGGCTGATTGGCGAATCGGCTGTCTCCGGGAATTGGCTACACTGTTCCGGATCGGATTGCCCTGATTGGTTATTCCGCTGCACTCTACTCCAATCGGTAACGATCTATCGGCCCTTACTTGCAAGTGTTCCTGGTTTGCGCGGTAAAAGTTTTTGTTTTCGGCTAGCGTAGCCTCCGCGTAACACAACACTACCGGTCCGGATACAACCAAAAACAGAAATTAGATAAGATAGCAGACGGAAGGTAGCGACATGTCGATCGCCTACAGGCAACGATTGGGGACTAAGACCTATTGCGCTCCATTGTCTTCATTCATCATGGTAGTATGCGTACGGGTCCTCCAGGTCTTCCATGCCTACATCTGTAGGTTTGTGCGTATAACAAGGATGAGTACCCAACGTACTCAGCAAGCCAACACAGAATGATGCACATGATAGGGTCATTCAAAGGATGGTTGTGGTTTATTTAAACAAAGCCAATTTTCGCAAATCTTTTCACAAACCTAACATCTAGCCAGTCAAGTTTTAGTTTCAGAGTATATTAAATCGGTGACGGTTCTGTCTGCCATCCATCGTGATGCCAAGGATGGTTTCCCGTCTCCGGATCGTCATGGTTTTCTGGGGAGTCTATCCCTTCTCGCAGGTCGAGAAGTTGAGTCCACCAGCTCACAAAATCATTATGCATACCAACCCATCATTTTAAAACTTATGAGTTTAGCCACGGGAGAAACTTGTCACGTCGCTCATTAACCGCGAGCACGGCTATTCGAATAGATTGATTTACTCACACTGCAGTGGATGTACACTTTACCCATACTCCGCAACTGCTCATTGAATGAGCTTACATCCCTCTATATGGGATGATCACGACAAAGCCTTTCGATAACCTCACTAGGGCAGTACCCGCTCCATGAACTTAAGTCCTCATGCACTCTAGTCATCGTTTCCTAGCAGTGAGAGGAGTTCTGGCGTTCCCGGGGTAAGGGGGAAAACTAACTAAATCTTTAAGTCATCGTTAAGTTCGGTTTATTATTCACATAAAGGCCTTTTGTCTCATCACAATCACGGGCACTCTACCATTGGTAGGCCCAGGACACTACCTATTGGTAGGTCCTTAACTCAACACCTACACCTGAACCACTATGCAGGGATACTTCCTCCGCTCGGCTATCTACTCCGCTAGGTCTATACCCATTCGAGAAGTACGGTTGTACTGGCTCGTTCTAAGTTGTAAGTCTTATGGCTCGGTCCTTAATTGACCAGGGACGGTACTAGCCTTTGCCGGAATCCACCCAAATCCATCGATCCGCCCCAGTCTAAAACATTGGTTTTTCATTTTTGGTTTTCATAAAAACTCATTTCATCATGTTCAAGGCAATGTGGCGCTCATGTCTCCACATGCCGTATTTCAACTACCTTCCCTAAGGTAGCTGCCCAATCATATAGCTCTTTGTAAAAGTATGAGTATGCAAGATTCTAGTATAAGCATGGCTAAGCATTTTACCGAAGCTATCCTCCGGTTATATCACATCGAGGGTTACAAAGATTATATCTAAAGGTAAGCAATATCAAGGCATGGTATATCAAGCATAGGTATTTTGTGTATAGCATGCATGTTTTGAAGTTTAAATCAACATCATTTCACAAAATAGGATCTAACATGTTCAAAGGGAAGTATTGACTTGCCTTGCTCGCACACTTGTTGGACGGGGTCTTCCGCGTTCTCAACGGTTCCCTCGGACTTTATCATACGTGCAAGAAATCCAATTTGAATTCGATTAGAATTCAAATAAAATCCAATAAGATCCAATAAAAGCCAAATGAATCGCGAAAACGGCTCCTAATATGAGGTTATGATTTTATGTAAGCTTAGGTTCGAGTTTCAATAAAATCTGGGTTAGAATGAACGAGTTGCAAAGATTTGAAACTCCGCGTTGAACCGATTTAATTAATTCGTGATGTGGTATTATTTTCAGTTAATATATTTTGATTTTGAGAAATATTATGATTGATGACTCAAAGTATCATAATAAAAAGAAATGGTTAATTTTAGATTTTATCCAATTTTATTGGGCCGACAACCTTACGATCAATTAAATCAAAATTAATTGATTCCGAGGCTAGACTCGTATATTAAATAAGTTGGATTTTTAGTGTTTTAGAAAATCTATATGATAAACATTATGTGATGACCAACTAAGTCGTAAACAAAATCTTAAATGAATAATCTACGCGACGGTTAATTATTTCCGAATAGCTAGACCCTAAGGTTAGTAATAATTGATCCCAAAAATAAACTCAGTAATAATCGATCCCAAAAATAATCTCGAAGCTAAGTATTATACTAAATAATCTAGATTTTAAGTTTAGAAAATCTATGTATCAAAAATAGTGGTTTGGCGACAAGCTAAGATAAATGAATTCCTAGATAAATAAATAATTTATGCGATGGCTAAATATTTTTAAAACATACTGTTTAATAATCGGTCCCCTAATTTATTTCGAGAGAAAAATATTTTTCCCGAGATTTTCCCCAAATATTTCGCAAAAACCTTTTCCCTAATTTTTTCAAAATTTTTCCTAAATTTTTCCCTATTTTTCTTTTTTTCTTTCTTTCTCTTTCTTTTTCTTTTCTATTTTTTCTACCCCTCCTGTTCACTCTCTCTCCTCTACCCCCTATACCGTCTACCCCCTCCTTCTCCCTCGCGTCCGCTGCGGCCGGACGACGGCGAGGCGGCAGGGCGGCGGGGACGGCAGCGCGGCGGCGCGTGGTGGGAAAAACGGCGGGACGGTGGCTTACCGAGCGGCGACGGCACGACAATGACGTGCTCGCGGCCGCGGCAACCGCGCGCGCGAGCGGCGATGGGAGAGGAAAAATGGGAGAGGCGAGGGCGGTGGAGATGGGGAGAAATGGGAGACCGCGTGCCCCTTTTATAGGGCTCCGGCGAGGAGAAAGGAGAGGGGCCCGGGCGGCCGGTGGCACGGCGAGCGCGGAGCGGCGGCGACGTGCGCGCGGAGCGCGAGGCGCGGCGCGACGTGCGGAGGGGGCCGGACAGCGAGGGCGACGCGTGGCGGCGCTCGGGCGGGTCCGGGCGCGGGCATGGCGCGTGCGCGCGAGGGCGGTAGGGTTCGGGCGCGGCGCGACGCGTGTCGCGCGTGGCAGCGGGTCCGGACGCAGCGCGGCACGTGTCGCACGTGGGCGGCGGGGTCCGGGCGCGAGAGCGGCGCGTGTCGCGCGCATGCGGCGGGGCGTGCGGTACGGCGGTACGGCGTCGAACACCTTCCGTACGATGAATAGTGCAATTTTCTAATTTCCCGAATTTAAATCCTATTTTCCCATTTCTTTTTCCTTTCACCTCTAAAATTTAAAATAAAATCTAGCACACCCAAAATTAAGTTGTAAAATATGTTTTCAACCTTTTCACCTACTTTCTATTATTTTAAAATATGTTTTACATATTTAATTTAATTTGTTTCCTAAATTCAAGAAAATGTGACTTTAATTCAAAGTAATTTTCTAACAACTCTAGGCTCCATATATATTCTTCAAAAATATTTTATCACTCATTTTGCTCACTTGAATATTCTTATACCATCACAAAATAATGTTTTGATCCCAAGTATATTTTTATAAATCCACAACCCTTCCTACTTATATTTTTTTGTTTAAAATTTCCAAATCTTTTTCTTTGAAATTTTCTCCCCTTTTGGGATTTCAAATCATTTGGTTTTTCTTAAAAATCAAAATGAATCACTCCCGATATAAATTTTATGCAATAAAGCTGGTAAATAAGAAGCAATAAATACGACGAGAAGCAATAAGCCGAAAGTTTTTGTAAGTTCTCATTTTTAATTCGCAGTTTCAAATTCTTCAATTTTTAGGGTGTTACAGCACCATCAATACGTAATTTCTTCCACTAGATAGAGAATGAACTGAAAGAAAAGTGGTCTCTGTTGTATGACACAGACGGAGCTCGATATAGTATAATGACAACCAACATGGTCGAGGTGTACAGCTGGGTGATGAGAGGAGTTCGGGGGCTCCCATTGGTGGGTATTGTGGAATTTATCCTTCATGGCACCCAGGCATATTTTAGGGACAGATTTAAGAAAATTTCCCCTTTGATGGCCGATAACAACATTGTATTTGGTAGTGTGGTGACAAAATATATGCAAGACAAAATTCTAAAGGCTATGAAACACAGAGTAATCTCCCAAGGAACCCAAGTTCATAGGTACGAGATCATGTGTGTTGACAGGAGAAGGCGCGGCATCAACCGTGTTCAAGCTGTGCAGGAATGTGTGCTTCATGTGGAGGGTGGTTGTAGTTGTAGCTGTATGAAGCCGAAGCTTAGACATCTGCCTTGCTCACACGTCCTTGCCGCAGCTAGGGATTGCGGCATAGTTCCCGATATCTATGTGTCACCATACTACAGGAAAGAATCAATTTTTCATATGTGGAAGGAGGAGATATATGGTTTTGGGATATCTGGATCGTACACAACACTGAGGCCACAAGTGTTCTACATTCCAGATCCGTCGAAGTTAAGGCTGAAAAATGGATGGTGTTAGTCGAGACGCATCAGAAACGATATGGACGAGTCGGAGGCCGGCGGAAGGACCCTACGTTGCAGCAAATGCGATGAGCGCGGACATACATACAAAAAATGCCCGAAGAATTCAGAAACTTCAACCGTCGCAGGTGCGGGTCTATCCGGACAGGCCACCGATGGCAGCCGTCCATTGGGAGAAGGAACAACAACGAGGTGACCACGTCGTAGACATTCTCGTGCGGTGACTACGTCGTCCGCTGGTGATGCAATGGCTTGATTATTTTCTTTGCTCCTTTCAATCTAGTAGTGATCTGATAGTTGTAATATTTGTTATGTTGTTGCCATCTGTCGTGCGTGTATATTTATCATTGTGAGACATGAACTATTTTAATGTTGTTGTGATATTTGTATGTTGTGTTTGGTAGTTTGAATTAGGACGTGCAATTTTTGTAATGTTGAGATATAATGGACCATTTATGTCATGTATTCATGTTGTTTTGTTTTTTTCTTATAAATTTCTTATTAATGTATTCATGTATTCATGCAGGTATGGCGGACGATACACTAGCTCTTTTCAGTAGGTCGGTGGACAGGGAGCACAGGTCGTACTTGTCGGCGGTGCAGGGTGCTCAGTTTACCACCTTTCGTCCACGCCCGTCGCGCGAGTTGTTGCGTGTCGATCCGCAACACGTCCAGTGGTACGATTATACTCTTTTGATTTATGACACTAATATTATACTTGACACTAATATTATACTTGATGGTATGCAGGTTGCGTGAGTCAGGCCTGATCACGATTTGCAGGCTTGTTGAGGCGCGTGCCGACGAGCATGACCAGGCGAGACGGTGGGATGCGGACCGGTCCCTGATAGCTGCTTTGGTGGATCGGTGGCGTCCTGAGACGCACACCTTCCATCTTCCTTGTGGGGAGATGGCACCGACGCTGCAGGACGTCTCGTACCTGCTAGGGCTACCACTGGCCGGAGAGGCCGTTGGGCCTGTGGATGCTATTGGTGGATGGAGGGAGGACATCAATGCGCGATTCGCTCACGTGATGAGGCTACCGGGGATCCCCGCTGTTCAGGCGATCTACCCATACGCCACCCGGGCCTACGAAGACTTGGATCATGTAGTTCACAGTAAGTTCACTTGAAGACTTCGTTATTTTTCATTACAATTATGATTTTTAACATGGTTTTCTCATTTTGTAGGCCGGCAAGCTCCACCCCGACGCCGACGAGTACTCCTTGCGACGCTCGTTGGAGGCCTACCTGCTTTGGATTTTCGGGTGGGTGATGTTCACCAACACGTCATGCAACACAGTAGAGAGGGGGCTTATCCACTATGCCTGGTCGATAGCGGATGCGGGGATAGGCTTCGTGCCTCAGTAGAGCTGGGGTTTAGCAGTACTCGCAACCACTTATCATGCGCTGTGCGACGCGTGCACGAAGACGGATTCTGGAGCGATCTTCACGAGCTGCCCTCTGCTTTTACAGCTTTGGGCTGCGGAGCGGTTCACGATCTGCCGACCAATCATCGACACCGCTACTTACGATGCAGCACCTATATTCGAGAACCCAGCCGATGGGCCTACGATGGGCACGTACTGGTTTCGCCGCAACGTAAGTACAAATTGTTATTTGTTTCAATTTTTCAGATTGTGTTCAACCAAACATGTAACCACTTGATTATTTCATTTTCGCAGCGCCATTACGCAGCTACCCGGACTTCGTGTTCGAGTTGGACCGTCTCCAGCCTTCGGACGTTGTTTGGGAGCCGTACACGCAGCAGGCGGTCGTAGCTTGAGCGCCTCTAGGCCTCTCGTCGTTGTGCACGCGTGACTCGGCTTACTGAATGACGTTGATCCCGATGGTGTACGACATATGCGTCGAGCCTCACCGCCAGGCCGAGTGATGAGGCGGTTCGGATCTGCGGCAGGATTCCGTGAGACGTCACGGTTGTCGTTCCCCACCAGGACCACCAGTGAGTACTTCTCTTTCAACTTTACTACTGTTGTGTCGAATGAAATGGAATGATAGTTAACCTTTACTGTGTACGCAGGTTGACTCGACGGGGACAATAGGCAGGCACCCTCTGGGAACCACGTATGCAACAATACGTGGCGGACTGGATGATAGCCACGGAGGAGGTGATTGGCGAGATCTACAGCCACTCAGAGGAGAACTACACTGTCTACCTTCGGTGGTACCTACCGCGGACGCGTCCGCGCGTGACCTTCACACCGGCCGCACAGCAGCAGCACCAGGCAGCAGTCACGGACACCTACCCCAGGCACCGAGACCAGGACTACTTCATGGGGGTACGTCATGCTTTCTCGGCCTTAATACCTTCGTAACGTAACATGATTTTCCTGTATATTTGAGCGACGAACCTAATTTGTTTCGTTTTTTGTAGGCCGATGCCTCACGGGCATTGAATGCCGAAATCGACTCGGTGATGTTGAGGTTGGACGGAGGCATTCACCTGAATGACGTGGAACAGAAGATGACGTTCCAGCGGATGCAGAGGACGGCGCATTCGATCTTGCGCATCTTCTCGTGTCGTTCAGCCGTCGATGCGGTACCTCCACCGGCCGCTGCAGTTCCATGTCCACGCGGTCTGATACCAGGATGGTCACCAGACGACGTTGGTGCCTCCACAGGTTAGTTCCATTCATTTTCATTGTGGCAACCCTACAACGTGATATAACAAACTGAATGTCGCGTAGGTCCGACGCTTCCGACTGGGGATACGGCTAGGGCGAGTGGATTGCCGATCCCTCGGCCTTTCGTGACTCGGCCCACCATTGCGAGCTTTGCTGGAGCGAGCGGATCCTCCATTCCCTGTCCCCTCACTCAGCCAGGAGGTGAGCAAGCGTCGTCCGATGAGTACTAGAGACTTCTTAGTTTAAATGATTGATGCTTCACATTGCTTATATACTGGAGGATTCTACTCGGCGGGGATTTTCCACTCGGGGGCATCATCGTCGTAGGCGGGCGGGTCCGGGGTGGGCGACGAGGGAGGGTCATGTAAGGGCGATGACTTCGATGACCTGGAGGACCCAGATCCGGACGTTATCGCCGCCTCTCAGCTTGGTGGAGCACCTCTACCACAGAGCCAGGACCAGCCACAGGAGACGTCCACGCCGAATGTCCGTGCTGGTCGTGCCGTGCCCCTAGACAGGCTGACGTACTCTCAAGGGCATGTTAGAGCACAGGCTAGGAGGGCTAGGGGTAAGAGGGCTCGCCAGTAGGTTCTGCGTGCTACAGTGTGTAAAAATGATAATTATTTATTTTGTGTTGGATGTTTGATATATCTCTGTCCGTTCGTCCCACTCACATGTCACGAGATCCTTCCATATTGTTCGATGCACGATACTCTTACTAACGACAAAAAACTTTCGGCGTTGTCTAACCTGCACGAGACGTCGCTATTAGCTTTTGCCCCATGGCAATCCTACATGATACATCGCTATCAGCTTTTGCCCCGTGACAATCCTACACGATATGTCGCGTTCAGCTTTTGCCCCGTGACAAACATACACAATACGTCGCTGTCAACTTTGACCTCGCTGCACTATATATTGCTTCAATCCGAATACGAGCTCTTCAAATCTGCATTCTGTTTTCTACATTTCCCCGTACAATGAAATCTTCATATCATCCATTCGTTGAGCGTCTCCACTGGCGACTCCATCCTTTGAGCGGTTTGATTCCACCATGGTGTGACCGTCCGTTATGCCATTGTGGAGATGGCTGCATACTTACGTCGTCCCTCCTTACGGAAACCCGGGGGAGACGATTTTTCCAATACGCCAACATTGATCGGGTATGGCTTATCTGCAATGCTTTTTGTTACAAAATCTTCACACAGAAAATGCTAACTTGATCGTACATCGTGTTAACACCTCATGCAGGCAAATCGTTGGGTCTACAACTTCGTTGAGTGGATAGATATGGAGAACCCACGAACCGGTGGAACACGCTACTACCCACTAAGCGAAACAAGGTCAGACTTCCTGCGGCGGAAGGCTGAGTACCAACGTCGAGTTGGTGCTGAAGCTTTGGATTGGCCTATGGATCAGCTAGCACTACCCACATGGCAGGAACGTCCAGAATTCCATCGTGGTCTCCGTTCCAGGTGGTAAGGTCCATAAGACAGGCAACTAGAGGACAAAGATGCTTCGTGTGTCCCGAGATTATGGATGACGATTTTGTCATGAGTATCAATTTTCCTTGTTTAACCTATTCACTTGTTCCATTTTCTAACCCCGAACATCACAAATGTGCAACCAGGAGGATGTACGTCAATGTCCATACGAAGAGTGGATCGATACGGTTAGACCTACTTTGATCGGTCAGACGGTAACACAACCTGAGTTGACTGAACAATTCATTCAGGCATGGATGGAGTACGAACATCGCGTCGAAATCGTAAGCTTAGCTTGGAGGAACAACCCACTAGGTTTTCCTAAATGGTCGGAGCGTCCCATGTGCGGTTGTAGGGATCGTTGCAAGATGACTACCTCCATTGAACCACGAACATTTGGCCGGAGATATTTCATTTGCCCCAACTTAGACAACGACTTCGTTGTACGTCTTTCATTTTATCGATCCCACAAACGTCTTCACTCTAGTGGCTCTCTAACTGATTACATGTGTTTTTTTACCAGGGAATTCAAAGGAGGTGTGGATTCACTAGGTGGATCGACAATGTCATTCCCCAATATAACGGCCTAAAAGTAACTGAATGTGAAACACAAAAGGAGTACAACGCCGAGAAGGAAAAATAAAATTGATGACAAGCTTAACGCCCTAGAACGGTTCCATAGGATAGCCAAGCCTCGCCTCGACTCAAGTTGTATCATGTATGCATAAACATATGCCATGTATTGTATCATCCATACCTAATGGGTTATGCAACAATGTGGCACACAGCTGCTTAACCATTGCTACTAAGTTAACTTGGTTAAAACAGTATGTTATGATCACAGGTAATGCAAACAACATACATACGATACCTCAAATATTAGGGTTCATTACACAACACGATAACATTTAGATTTGCAACAATACGTATGGACGAATTGTGGGACAAATCGATCCGTTGAGGCCAATTAGGGTTAGGGTTGCATGTAGGATAAAAACGCCCTTCCAGAGAACGGGAAGGGCAAAAAACGCCCTCTGGAAGGGCGGGAAGGGGGCCGCCTGCAAAAAACCAGGGCAGCCGACCTTTTTGCAGGTGGCCCCCTGAATCCACAGGCAAAACGCCCTCTGAAAGGGCGGGAAGGGGGCCGCCTACAAAAAAACCAGGGCGGCCGCCCTTTTTGCAGCGGCCCCTGTTTCTACAGGAAAACGCCCTTGGTAAGAGCGGGAAGGGGGCTCTTCGCAAATTTGCCGCCGTGCGGTAGACGGAGCCCAACAGCCATCTGCCACGTTAGCAAAAACGCTCTCTGAGAGGGCGTTTTTAAAATCTCGCCCTCCCAGAGGGCGGGAGGAGATTAGATTTGAAATTTTCCAAAACGGAAAATTAGTTTTATAAATCTTTTAAAGAAATTAAAAATGCTAAAAATTTTGGAAACGAGGAGGTAAAAAATGCATTTGCGAGATACACATGGGCTCCTTTCAAACGCACGGGGGCAAAACGTGTTCGCGGCACACCAACATCCGCACACTAGACTCCCCCACAAATTAGGACATAATCAAACGCAATCTCCTCTCTCATGTGGTCTCAGGTGTCACCTAGAATAAGGTTATTGCTGGAGATACCACCCGTAGGGCAGTAGGAATGCAGGCTCCTGAAAGATCGATCCTCAATTGCCACATCGTTCAAAGTTATCCCTAGACCACAAGCTCTGTAGTACACTGCTGAAAAACATTTTTTAGTTTTGGTTTGTAACCTTCTTTAGTCTCGAGTTTTAAACCGGGACAACAAAAATGAGACTAAAGATAAGATGTTTATCTTTAGTCTCAGTTGAAATAACCGGGACTAAAGATCAACTGGGACTAAAGATGGCGTCGCGACGCCATGTGGTTGATTCCGTCATCTTTAGTCCCGGCTGGTGTTACCAACCGGGACTAAATATTTTTTTTCTTTTTTTTTAATTTTGCTCCTACTGCTAGCTTACTGCTTGTTTATATATTATGCATACATATTTTACACACATATATATTTATACGTATATATGCAATATTCATATGTATGTATAAATACATAACATATATATATATATATTTATACATATATATGCAATATGCATATATATAAGTATATATTTTACACACATATAAATGCACTTATAAATATATACATGTATTACCAAAATATGTACACATATAACTATACACATATGTTACATTCCTAATTAATTTTTACTGTTCTATATCGTATATTACAAAAATTCTCTACGATGTGGATCCACGACCACTCCAATCCCAGTAGAATGCTCCCGGGGGATCAATAATTTGCTTGTTGATAAATTCCATCAGTGATTCTCGAGAAGCTTGTATGAAACCATTGTGGTGGGTGAGTTTGTCCCTGTTGCAAATAATCTGTTGTTTGAAAAAAATGAGAAATAAATATATGAAATCAATAAGAAATCAAGACATAATGTATGAATGACTGTTATACATACATCCAGATCCTGGGGATATGTGACTTGGTGAGTTAAGTGTTGAATGTAGTCGTAGACGTAGTAGCCGCACAAGTTCATCCCCTTCGGCTGTTTTGCACACTAAAGGAGAAACGACGACAGATTTAATATACATATCTATTTTAGAACAAATTAATGATTCAATATAATTTGGAGCATGTACTCACTAGAAATTTCATTTTCACTTCAAGCTTTTCATTCCAAAACCCGTGGACCTTTTCACGGAGCAGTGCCCATGCCCTACGTGTAGTTGCAAGCTAGTAATTATTTGAGAACCGCATAGTAGCAATAGCAACTAAGATGACATTACTTGTCTAACACTTCAAAAATCTTTTTGAAGGTAGACTCTGGTTTATCCATTGAATCGTTGACATGGATCTGCAAGTGGCCAAGGTCAATTAGGAAAAGGACCCAGTGGAATCTGCAAATTGCATGAGATGATATATATGAAACTGTATATGTACGAGATGAAAATTGGTATGGAAGGTAGTAAAAACTCACGATGTGTTGTACGACAGAAGTATCCAGGACTTGTAATGCTTCTGCACTAGCATATGGAGGATATTGTCCTCTATTTGCGCCGGATATTATTTCAGCATCGCAGTATTAATTTTTCAGGGGTCCATGAATCCTATTTTCATCCATCCCCTCTTGTTGCAATTGTGGATCGCCATTCTACAATGGATAAAATAATTTTAGTTAGCTACATACAAGGAGCTAAGGAACGAAATAAATTTAACTAAATGATACTTACAAAACCCGCGTGGTTATAAGAGAGACATCGAGGTTGTCCAGCTGGTACAGGTCGAAGATGTCCTCGCAAAGCGGATAAACATTAAATCATCTTCGCTTCAAGAATGTGTCATTTCTGATCCACACCATGATCATCTCCGTACCTTTGCTTGACGCTTCCATGTACCACTTGTGAAAGTGGTACATCGTGTGGGTAGATTCTTGAGCCGATCGGCTTGACAAGAGGTCGCCCGAGTGTAAACTTGTATTTCAGCTCACCTTCTCGATTTCGATGCGTCCTAGCATTTGGTCCCTCGTTATTCTCGCATCTTTCATAATTTTTCTTAAGTCAGCTCTAGCAGGTTGCAGCAAGGGCTTAAGGGGTTTTTGAGGTTGCATCCCGAGCTGCGGGACATCTTTGGCCTTTGCTGTCGCCTTCCTATGTGCCTTCCTGATCGTCCTGTCGTAGTCCGACTACGGTTCCATTTTAGCCGGTGGCGAAAGTACATCTTCTTGAAGAAGGCCTTGGTCGCCACGTCGATTGGAATAGGCTTCTCGGGAGACTTATTCTTGAAATGTGCCTTCACCTTAGCTTGGACGGCCTCATGCAACTTCTCAGGAGTCTTGTCGTACGACGTTTTCTTTGGGGCTGACGGCAGCCGGTAAGGTTTTGGCATCTTGCTTCTTGGTGAATTGGAATGATCCCGTGGGCTGTGTCTCCTAGTGTCGTCTCCCCGTCTCCTTCGAGGATATCCAGCTCAAGATCTTCAAAACCTCGTTCCACATGTTCAATTTTGACTTTAGAGTACCTAGGTGGAACGGGCATGCAGTGATAGGTCCCGTCTCGTTCACCTGGTATAGCCATGCCCGACGTGTTAGTTATATGCCCTAGAGGCAACATGGAGATGTTGGATATCATGGTCAATGTTTATGTATTTATGAATAAAGTATTATTCAGTTCCATGAAATAGACATCTTGTATTGATCAATGAGTACGTGACTTATTTATGAGACTCTATATGTATGAATCTATTTCTAAATGATCCTTGATCATATATCATATTATTGGAACTAATATGATTCTAAGATCGGCATGTTTATTGATTGATGATCATGTCTCATAGATCATGAATATGGAGATACCAAATCAATAAGCATGGACATATGTGTTAGAGAACACATTGTTGGATAGACCCACCATGAGACACTACAGAAATTAATGTGCCATTAGTTGGTCTCAGGTAGTGTTGGTACAAAGTCCTTAGACCTGAGATCACCATGGATTCCAACATGTGTAGTAGCCTACTTTGTGACTACCAACGCTATTCCGTAACTGGGTAGTTTTAAAGGTAGTTTTCGGGTTTGCTATGAAACATGGAGTGGGATGTGAGTGATCAAGATGGAATTTGCCCCTCCTTTGGAGAGATATCTCTGGGTCCCTCGAGGTAATGGATTATGGAAATGCATGGCCATGCTAAGTTCATTGAGGAGTCAATCAACAGACAGATAATCCAATACGGTTCGAGTGAATGGTTAAGCTATTGAAGGGATGGCACACATCTTGCCTATAGCTTAATTGGTATCGTGAGGCAAAGGGATTTGTGTACACATTACAGGTTCAGAGCCGATATTATATTCTTGTATGCTATGGTGTCAATATGTGCTGCTAGGCGCCGCTGTTGACAGATCGGCTGAGTTGGACTCAAGCCAACGGTCGGCTAAGTTAGACTATAGCCGAAACCAAGTATACCTGAACCTACAGGGTCGCACACTTAAGGGGATAAGAACAGGCATTCGAGTTGGACTCGAATACGGCTCGATCGGATAGGGATCCGATCGGATAGAGTCCTATGGGCTTACAAAGTCCGGCCGGCCAACTCTATGAGATTCGGATATGATCCGATTCAAAATAGAGTCCCGATGGGCCTCTAGGCCCAACCAGCCAACTCTATATAAAGGGGCGAGGGGTGGAGAGTTGGGATCTCAATTTGAACCGAATCAATCTGATTTGGCGCAACAAAAGTCGGCGAGATCAATCTCCACGGAAATCCTCCCCACTTTCGAGCCAAACCCTAGCCTTGCATCGCATGCTAGCACACGGGTGTTCGGCGTTCTGTCCCCGGATGTGTGGATACCGGTAGAGGCGCTGCTACGTTGCGGCGCTGTTGATCGGCTACAAATTGGCTGTGGTCGAGTGCATCGGAGCAAGGCGTGAGAACGCGGTCGGACGACTCGGATCGGCTACGACATCGACGAATCGACTGATTGGTGAATCGGCTGTCCCCGAGAATCGTCTGCAGTGTTCCAGATCGGATAGCCCTGATTGGCTTTTTCCGCTGCATACTTCAATTGGTAACGATCTATCGGCCCTTACTTGCAAGTGTTCCTGGTTTGCGCGGTAGAAAAGTTTTGTTTTCGGCTAGCGTAGCCTCTGCGTAACCCTTCACGACGCCACCTTCATGAGAGGAGATTTTATTAAATAGTAATCAATCTTGATTGACAAGTTATTGTCCAGAATATATATCATAAAACTACGAGCATACCTTGACTGACAGGTTCTTGAATGAAAAATGCAACTCACAAGATGTCCGCTACGTGATCTCGTCAACAGGGCATGGCGGTACTGCTGGAGCTTCCAGGGCCTATTCAGCCATATGGCCTGTAGAAGCGTAGCTGCTACACTGATGCTATAGTTGCGGTGGATCTGGTTGGCTCACATGCTGGCTCCACAGCTCGGCCATCTGTTCGGCCACCTTTCTTGCCACTATGTCATCGATTTGTGAGAGTCAAAGCTCCATATCAGCTAGCTTGGCATCCATATCTCGCTTCCTCCTCATGCGGCTCTTGTAGCTTTGGATGTCCTCTTGGAATCCGTATTTCTAGGGACGACGCCTTTTCCTCGCGTTCGTCCTGGATGCTCAGGGTTTTGCAGTGCGAGCGTTAGCTCGTCCTTCTCTCTGTCGGGCTGAAATGAGCCCAAGGCAGATGCCTCCACTGTGTCTTCTAATCTTCTGGCGGCTTCTTGGATTGCATCGCCGAAGATTACGGAGCTATCAGCAGGATTAAGCGATCCGCCGTGAGCATAGAACCAGTGCTTTGATCGTTCCGGCCAGTTGGCTGTGGCAGGAACGATATCTCTGGCTAGGAAGTCGGCTTCCATCTGCTCCCATCTCCGCACTGCCTTCCAATAGCCGCCTGACCCTAGCTTGTGATGGTATTGTTTCTTAGCTGTGTTGGCCTTGTTCTTCTCAATAAGCGCTTGTGCTTGCTCTCCTGTCTTACATTGCACAAAGACCTCCTAGTGATCTTGCAGCTTTGGGAATTTATCAAAGTCCGGATTCTGGCCCTTTAGGATGTACTTCTTGTGTAGTTCCTTCTTGAAGTTCCTGAAAAACTTGGCCATCTTTTTCAGCGTCCATTCCTTGACCCTTGCCTGTTCTATCTTTGGGATGTTGAACGTCTCCAGCATTGTCGACCACAACATCTTCTTCTCTATGTCCGGGAGATAGCTTTACTCATCCCCTCATCGCTGCCAGTTCACTACGCTGATGGGCACGTGATCCCTCACTATCCATCCGTTGTGTGCCACAGACTTCCTTGCGGCTTCGGCTGGGGAACATGGTCGACCGTCCTATGCCACTTCGATTATGACATGTCGACCCTCAATTCTCTTGCTGACACCGCGTTGCCCGTGTGCCCTCTTCTCTCCATCGGCCGGGGGTGCCCTCATTGCCCTCCTCATTGAGGTACTGGTTGGGATCTTCGTTCCCCTCCTCAACGAAGTATTGGCTGCTTCCCTCTGCGATCTCGTTGAAGAGGATATGTTCGTCCGAGTGATATGCCATTTGATTGTTTCGCTTGGACGAGTGGATCAAGTAATTCTGAAATGGAAAAAATTATTCAGTTAATACATGTATGATGTTCCTAAGTCTGATATTCAGGTAATGCATATACTCCGCTCGTTCGGTCGTAAAAGTCATTCTCCATAAGTTTTCTCCAAGTCGTTCTCTAAGTCGTTCGCTAAGTCTTTCGCTAAGTCGTTCTCTAAGTCGTTCTGTAAGTCATAAAAGTCATTTTCAGTAAGTCATTCCTTAAGTCGTTCTCTAAGTTGTAAAAGTCGTTTGCTAAGTCGTTTGCTAAGTCGTTTGCTAAGTCGTTCACTAAGTCGTAAAAGTCGTTCGCTAAGTCGTTTGCTAAGTCGTAAAATTCATTCGCTAAGTCGTTTATTAAGTCGCAAAAGTCATTTGATAAGTCGTAAAAGTCATTCGCGGAAACCTGGAATGGGAATAAGTCGCTAAGTCGTCCACTCATTTTTTTCTCTAAGTTTTTCTATATTGACTATATTTTAACTTGTAAAAGAAACTTATATTTTATATTTTGTATTTTTCTCTAAGCTTTCACCGAGAGAAGGATGAGTTTCTCTAAGCTTTCGCCGAGAGAGAAAGAGAGGAGGATGAGGTGAGCGAGATAAGGTGGAGAGGAGAGGAAGTGGATGAAAGGAGAGGTGGATCACTTAACCACTTAAACTTTTGGCTCATTTTTTCCGTATAAACTATCAAAATGATTCCCTTTTTTATTTAATATATAACATTTTTATTCTTGGTTTATCTTTATAAAAGTCACATTTTAAGTGAAATTTTGTAGATCCACTGACACTATTATTAACGATCCAAAATATTTACATTCAAAATTCACATTCGAAATTAATTAACATTCAAAATTCAAAATTCACAGTCCGTTCACACTCCATATATATGATTCATAGTCCATTAATTCAAAATTCACATTCAAAACTAATTAACATTCAAAATTCAAAAGTCACAGTCCATTCATAGTACATATATATGATTCACAGTATTAATTCAAAATTCACAGTCCACTCAAATATTCAGAATTCAAAACTCACTTAACACTCAAATATTGAAAGTCCATATTCACAGTTCAATTATTCACAGTCCATTAACAGATATGGGCACGATAGCGACGGTGTGCGCGGTGACGGCGACGACGACGTGTCCGAGACGACCCAGGCCTCTCATTATGTTTGCGAGATGAGGTGAATCGCTTCAAGTCATCTAACAGATATAACAAAATGTCCGACGTTCTGAGAGAAGGATATTGGAGATATTGCTGGTCCTTTAGCCTGCTAGTCAACTTCAGCCTGAAATGTGCCCGTCAAACCACTCAAAGGCGGCGACTATATGTGTTATACATTCAGGAGACTTGACAGAAATGGCTAAAGATCTACAACAACTCAAACAACCTTAACTCTTACTCATGTGAATCTAGTTCCCAGGATGTGCACTAGATTCACACTTTCATCTCAAGCATGGTTATACAAAGCTAATACATGTAAGATGAAAGAACTTTAATGGATTACAACTCATAAATAATTACATAGGCCGACCGGCCAAATAAATATAAATAAATCAGAGTACAGTGAACAGCGGTGGCTTGATTACCCACCCACAAGCACACCGACTAGTGGTAGATCCCCATTAAGTTCAAGACCTAGAAGAACAGTCGTTTACCCGCATTCTATCAGGAGCTAAGTTTATGACCTGCATCAAAATGGATATTCCAATCGCAAGTGTCAGTATATTATTTGAAAAATAATGTACTGGCAAGAGCACAATCAACCCTACATACATGAAAGTTCTAGTTCAAAGGAAAGCTACTTGTAGTTACAATTTTCGACATAAAGCAAATTTTAGTTTGCAATCATTTTACAACGTAGTTTAAGCAGGGGATTTTTCAGCAAAGCACAAATCTTTAGTTAATATGGAAAGGTTTCATCATGAACATATACATATAGATAAACTTTAATCACTTACTCACGTCGGGGAGTAAGGCAAATATATTGCTCAAAACATCCTCAATTTTAGCACAAAACAATTGATTTCAAGAACATTTCGGAAAAACACAAAATATAAAAATTGTACCCATAGCGTATCATCATGTCGCTCATGACCGTGAGCACGGCTAATCGATTAGTTTTATTAACTCTACAGAGTTTGTACAGCTTTACCCACATGAAGTGAATTGCTCTAGTTTATCCGGTACCCGTCGGTACCACCATACTCTACACATTGAGTATAGTCTAGAGGTCACCACGAAGCCTTTACACTACTTAGCCCCTAGCCTTGCACCAACATGATACGTGTTTCCTCCATCCTAGGCATACTAGAATATGACCTAGAACCGTTAAGTGGTGGGCCCATGCCTTAACTTAACGCCGTGGTGGTGGACACGACAGGAACCCACCCACGTGGCACAATACCATTGTATTGGACAGACTTAGTCGCCTAAACTACCACAACGGGGTAAATAGAAAGTTCCTCTGGGTTATCCGAACCCATACACTTTGGCCTACCATAATGCAAGGCTAGGTGCTAAGTAGGTTAATCAGCTAAGGCTATCCCATACTAGCACATGTGGATGTACGGTAAACATAATGAATGACATGTAGTTCAGTCCTTAATCGACTCAGGCGAACACTCCCCTTATCGGCATACAAATACATCAATTGCATGCCACTTGCCGCCCAAGTCTAAAATCAAGTTGTTCTTTATTTTGTTTCACAAATAATCAAGGATTGCTCCATTTAGTCCAAACACACAAAAGATTTTCCGAAGAATTTAGCAATCATCCATGCCCATATTTCGATTAATAATAAGCAAGGCTAAGCATTTCACTTTTATAAAGCATAGCAATTTCACATGAGTACATCTAGAGTACTCTAATTTAATTCAATTCCTTGGGTTCAAAACAGCAAGGGAATGTTTTTAAAAAGGCTCCATGCAAAATTTTCAGGATATATCTACCAACCTTAGTTTAAAAGCAACGATACGGTAAATTACGCATGCAGATTTACAAACAAAATACATTGCCCGAAAACATGGGTTCAATGTGTTCAAAGGAGGGGCAAGAACTTGCCTTGGTCTGGAAAAAAGTTAGCACACAATCCACTCCTCCGTCGTTTGTGCAGTAATCTAAGAAAAACACACGTCATGCAATTAAACACCGAAATATGTAGAAATACAAAATGCTCTAAAATGCTTGAGTTTTGTATATTGAGTAGGTTATGACCTAAGATGAATTTAGGTTAAAATTTTTCTAATTTATCTTATCCCATTTAAGAGTTATGATTTTTAGAAGTTTTATCGGGTCGTAGCAGTATAAGGTAGGTGAGGTTTAGTCAGTGTTTCTATATTTTGATTTTTATTAATTTGACTTTATAGGGGCAAGGGAATACATTTTCTAAGTCTAACATAATTAGTTCCATAATTTTTAGAGCTATTATAAATTACTTAGCGTGTTTTAGGCCTATAGTGTTCTACATGTGTGGCCCTAGGTTTTTTTGCGTCTAGAACCTGATCCATCATGTTCATGATGTGTAAAATGAACTATTTGGTTAACCAATTCTAATTTTAGTTAATGATTCTAGGACTTGGGGTGTTTTGCTATACATTCTATGAACTACGAGTGTTCTTGTGTTAGAAACTTTATATATTAACTTAGAAATTGCTTTGTGAGCTATAGGTGATATGTTTTGGTAACTAGGGATGGATCTTAAGGTTAGACTGGTCTAATAGGTTTTATCCTAATTTACTTAGATTAGGGTTCAATTCATGCATATACATAGTTATATACACATGGTGCTTAGCCTATTAAGGGTGATTTGCACTTAGGTTATCTTTTTAGGGTTTTTCCTACATATTTAGTGTATGTGTCGGAGACGATCCGGACCTCTCATTATTTTTGCAAGATGAGTTGAAACGCTTCAGCTCATCTAACAAGTATAACGAAACATCCGACGTCCCGAGAGAGGGATAAGTGAGACATTGCTGGGTGTTTAGCCTGCCAGTCAACTTCAGCCTGAAGTGCGCCCGTCAAACCACTCGAAGGTGGTGACCAGATGTGTTACACACTCAGGAGACTTGACAAAAATGGCTAAAGATCTATAACATCTCAATTATTCCTAACTCGTACTCATGTGAATCTAGTTCCCAGGACGTGCACTAGATTCACACTTTCATCTCAATCATGGATATACATAGCAAGTACACTTAAGAAGAAATTGACTTAATGAATTACAACAACATAATAGTTACATAGGCCGACCGACCAAATAAATATTATCAGAGAGCAGCGAACAGCCATGGCTTAACTACCCATTCACAAGTATACCGACTAGGGGTTTACCCCATTAAGTTCAATCCTAAAAGAAGCAGTCGATTACCCGCAATCTCTTCAAAAGACTAATTCTAAGTCCTGCAAACAAAATGGATATTCCAATAGCAAGTGTCAATACATTATTAGAAATAATGTATTGGCAAGCGCACAATCAAACCTACATACATGATAGCTCTAAGTCATAGGAGGGCTATTTGTGGACTCAATTTTCAGCACAAAGCTAATTTTAGTTTTCAAACCATTCACAACATATTTAAGCAAGGCATTTTTAGCAATGTATAAATATTGACTAAACATGGCATGGTTTCAATATAAGTAAATAGATTTCAATTCCTTACACACGTCGGGGAGTAAGGTAATATCATCGCACAAATCAACACCTTATTCAGTGCAAAACGATTTATTTCAAGAACATTTTTGGAAATCATAAAATTCAAGATTTATACCCATAGCAATTTATCATGTCGCTCATGATTGTGAGCACGGCTAATCGATTAGTTTATTAACTCTGCAGAGTTTGTACAGCTTTACCCACATGATATGAACACTCTAGTTTGTTTCGAGTTTGCAAGACTCCACCACACTCTTCATGTTGAGTGCGATCTAGAGGTCATAACGTAGCCTTTACACTACTTAGTCCCTAGCCTTGCACCAGCACGATATGTGTTTCCTCCATCCTAGGTCATACTGGAAATGTGACCTAGAACTGTTAAGTGACGGACCCACGCCTTAAACTTAACGCCGTGGTGGCAGACACGACAGGAACCCACCCACGTGGCACAATATCGTTGTATTGGACAGACTCGCCTAAACTATCACATCGGCGATAAATAGGAAGTTCTTCTGGGTTATCAGAACCCATACACTTCGGCCTACCATAATGCAAGGCTAGGTGCTAAATAGTTTACTCGGCTAAGGCTATCCCATACTAGCACATGTGGATGTATGGTATACACAATGAATGACATGTAGTTCAGTCCTTAATCGACTCGGGCAAACACTCCCCCTATTGGTATACGAATACATCATTCGCATACCACTTGCTGCTCAAGTCTAAAATCGTATTTTATTTAAATTTTATTTCACAAATATTCAGAGGTTTACCTTTGGTTCAAAATGTCCAAAAGGATTTATAAAGAGTTTAGTAATAAAATCCATGACCATGTTTCGTTTATCACTAAGCAAGGCTAAGCATATCACTTTTATAAAGCATAGCATATTTTCATATGAGTACTTTAATTTATTTCCTAGGGTTCAAAACAGCAAGGGAATATTTTTAAAAGGTTACATGCAAATTTTCAGGATATCTCTACCAAACTTATCTTAAAAGCAACGTGACGGGAAAATACGCATGCAACTTTACAAACAAAATACATTGCCCGAAAACATGGGTTCAATGTGTTCAAAGGAGGGGCAAGAACTTGCCTTGGTCTGGAGAATTGTTAGTCTCTGATCCACTCCATCACCGTTTACGTAATCATCTAAACAAAATACACGATATGCAGTCAAAATATCAAAAACAGGCAAAAATCCAAAATGCTCTAAAATATATGATTTTTATACATTGAGTAGGTACTTATCTAAAATTAATTTAGGTGAAAGAATTTTCAATTTATCTTATTCCAATTAAGAGTTATGATTTTTAGAAGTTTTATCGGGTCTTAGCGACATATGGGGTAGGTGCTGTTTGGACAGGGCTCTATGATTTGATTTTTTGTTAATTTGATTTTTGACTTTACAGAGGTGTGGATATAGGTTTTATAAGACTAACACAATTGGCTTCCTAATTTTTAGAGCTATTATGAATTGCTTAGGCATTTTATGATTTTACGACGGGTTCTAGGCCTATAGCATTTCTTATCTATATGGCTGAAGGGTTTTGGGTCCAGAACTTGTTTTATTTGCTAAGGGTATATAATAATATGTAATTTAGTTACCCAACTTAACTCTAGTTTATTTTCTAGGGTTTATATTATTCTACCATACACTTTGTAAGCTAGAGGATGTTCTAAGCTATTTTCCCTAGCATATTAGCCTGGGATGTGTTATGGGAGCTAAGTGTACTATGTTTTGGTAACTAGGGATGGATCCTAAAGTCTCACTGGTTCATCATGGTTTTATTCCAATTTTCTTAGTTTTAAAGTATATATATACTTTTTATACATGTATATGCATTTGGTGCTCAATTACCATTATAGTGTTTAGCACCCTAGTGGTCTTATTTAAAGTTTATGGACATTTCTAGCATATAGGTTGCCATATTTTATTTTGCCTAATGGAAGTTCATTAGTTGTTGGTCTTATAGGATTTAGTTTACTTCAAATGGATTAAAAATGAGTTCTCTGCAAATTTCACAAGTTATAGTGTACACCCAAGTTATTTTCTATATAATTATTTAGGTGATATTACTATAAAGTAGGCATATGTTTTTATTTTACATTTTAAAAGTATGGGTTTGGTGAATCTACAGAACTTAAGTTTGTTCAAAAAGGAGTTAGGATGAATTTTTCATAAATCCCTAGATGTTGTCTGCCTAAAATGTAGTTGTTTCTCTAAATTAGTTTTGCAAGCATTTGACACAAAGAATGTATACCTTTTTATTTTTCCTACCCAGAGAGGGTAAGACGAGGAATCTACAGCTACAGAAGTTGAGTTGGCCCAAAAACAAGTTAAATTGAATGTTCTATGAATTTTATAAGCTTAGGCTAGCTCTATGTGTGATTTAAATTAGAGGAATTTTAGGGACAAAACTAGTACGGTGAGTCCCAAGTTTTATAATTCTAAATTAAAGCTCATCATCTTGTGAGTTCATAGAAATTTCTTTAACCTGAAAATGAGTTAAATTGGATTTTATATGGATTTTCAAAATTCAGTAAGTTTCCTGCTCAAAAATTAAGGATTTAGGCACATGTCTATACCCCTTTTTCATTTAGAGTCCCTGTGTTACCTTCTATTTACATATGAGTCCACGGGCCCACCGGTCATACAAAGAATGTTTACATATTAGACCATGCAGATTTTAAACCCCTTCTTAATTGTTTTTCTGGCGCTAATTGAGGCGGGTCCCGCATGTCAGCGAGGCGAGGAAACAGCAAGGCGGCGGCCGGTGGTCTTTCCCAACTTCGCCGGCGGCCAACGGTGGCTCGGTTGGGGGAGCGCCCAAAAGAAGAAAGGTGAAGAAGGTGATGGCGAAACCAGTGGTGGTCTCCCCGTCGGCTATGGTGGTCGGAGTCGACGGCGGAATTGTCGCGAGCAGCAGCTACCTTCGGTTGGCGGTGCATATCAAGGTGAGGCCCGAATTAGTGTCAAGTAAAACATGCACGAGGGTCCTTAAGGTTCATAGGTGCTTACCCGAGGTTGTGTGTGGCCCGGTGAGGCTTGGACGATGACCGCGACGTGAAGGAGAGCTCGGCGGCGGCGGAAATCTACGGGGAGAATGGCGGCGGCTCATTCCGGCCTTCCATCTACCAAACCAAGCTGAGCACATGGTTATGGACTGAAGGGTTACGTGGAGACTACGATAGCATAAAACAAAACTTTTCTACCGCGCAAACCAGGAACACTTGCAAGTAAGGGCCGATAGATCGTTACCGATTGGAGTAGAGTGCAGCAGACTAGCCAATCAGGGCTATCCGATCTGGAACAGTGCTGGCCGATGACAGCCAATTTGCCGACAGTCGATTCCCGGGGACAGCCAATTCACCAACCAGCCGATTCGCCGATGCCGCAGCCGATCCGAGTCATCCGACCATGTTCTCGCACCTCGCTCCGATGCGCTCGACCTCAGCCGATTCCACCAAAGCCGATCGATCGGCCGCAGCCGTGCTTGCGTCGCCGATCTGCCACAGTCGCCTCGCTCCGATTGCAGCTGATTCGTAGCCTATCAACAGCGCCGCAATGTAGCAACGCCTCTACCGGTATCCACACGTCCGGGGACAGAACGCCGAACACCCGTGTTCTAGCACGCGATACAAGGCTAAGGTTTGGCTCAAAAGTGGGGAGGGTTTTCGTGGAGATTGATCTTGGCGCAATGCAATTCAATCCCGCAACTCTCCACCCCTTGCCCCTTTATATAGAGTTGGCCGACTAGGACTAGTAGCCGATCAGGACTCTATTTTGAATCGGATCCCATCTGCATCTCATAAAGTTGGCCGCCCATACGTCGTAAGCCCATAGGACTCTATCTGATCGGATCCCTATCTGATCGAGTCGTATCCGAGTTCAACTCGAATATCTATTCTATCCCCTTAAGCGTGCGATCCTATAGGTTCAGGTATACTTGGTTTCGGCTCGAGTCTAACTCAGCCGATTTGTCAACAGCGACGCCTAGCAGCACATATTGACACCATAGCATACAAGAATATAATATCGGCTCTGAACCTGTAATGTGTACACAAATCCCTTTGCCTCACGATACTAATTAAGCTATAGGCAAGATATGTGTCATCCCTTCAATAGCTTAACCATTCACTCGAACCATATTGGATTATCTCTCTGTTGATTGACTCCTCAATGAACTTAGCATGGCCATGCATTTCCATAATCCATTACCTCGAGGGACCCAGAGATATCTCTCCAAAGGAGGGGCAAATTCCATCTTGATCACTCACATCCCACTCCATGTTTCATAGCAAACCCAAAAATTACTTTTATAATTACCCAGTTACGGGATAGCGTTTGGTAGTCCCAAAGTAGGCTACTACATATGTTGGAATCCATGATGATCTCAGGTCTAAGGACTTTGCACCAACACTACTTGAGACCAACTAATGGCACATTAATTCCTGTAGTGTCTCATGGTGGGTCTATCCAACAATGTGTTCTCTAACACATGTATCCATGTTTATTGATTTGGTATCTCCATACCCATGATCTATGAGACATGATCATCAATCAATAAACATGTCGATCTTAGAGTCATATTTGTTCCAATAATATGACATGTGATCAGGGATCATTTAGAAATAGATTCATGCATAAAGAGTCTCATAAATAAGTCACGTACTTATTGATCAATACAAGATGTCTATTTCATGGAACTAAATAACACTTTATTCATTTATACATAAACATTGACCATGATATCCAACATCTCCATGTTGCCTCTAGGGCATATCACTAACAGTCTCCCACTTGCACTAGAGTCAATCATGTAAGTATCTAATACCCATTGCTCTTGTGTGCACCTCATGTTTTGGCTGAGGGAGAGATTTTGTCAGTGGATCGGCTATGTTGTGATCCATGTGCACTTTGCATATCTTGACATCACCTCTGTCCACTATCTCGCGGATGAGATGAGCCGAAGTATGTGTTTGGACTTCTGATGTGACCTCGGCTTCTTGGCTTGCGCAATGGCTCCACTATTATCACAAGAGAGAGACATTGGACTAGTCAGACTAGTCATCACACCAACCTCATAAACGAATTTCTTGATCCAAACAGCCTCCTTTGCAGCTTCTAAAGCAGCAATGTACTCGGCCTTCGTTGTAGAGTCAGCAACAGTATCCTGCTTGGAACTCTTCCAGCTAACTGCGCCTCCGTTCAGGCAGAACACGAACCAACGATCTATAATCATCCTTGTCTGTTTGGAAGCTCGCATCGGTGTAACCACTTACAACGAGCTATTCTTCACCTCCATAGACTAGGAACATATCCTTAGTTCTTCTCAAGTACTTAAGGGTATTCTTTACGGCAGTCCAGTGACCTTCACCTAGATCTGACTGGTATCTGCTCGTAGCACTCAAAGCGTACGAGACATCTGGACGTGTACAAAGCATGGCATACATGATGAATCCAATTGCCGAAGCATATGGAACCATACCCATCTTATTCCGCTCATCATGTGTCTGAGGACACTGATTTTTGCTAAGATTAATGCCATGTGACATGGACAAGAAACCTTTCTTGGAATCATGCATGTTGAACCTTTTCAACATCTTGTCAATGTATGTACTTTGGCTTAATCCATTTAGCCTCTTGGATCTATCTCTATAGATCCGAATGCCCAATATGTATGCTGTCTCCCCTAAGTCTTTCATGGAAAAACTATTTTTCAATGAAGACTTGACGAATTCTAGCATAGGGATATCATTTCCAATCAACAATATGTCATCCGCATATAAGATTAGAAATACAATTGTGCTCCCACTGACCTTTTTGTAAACACAGGCCTCCTCTTCATTTTTGATGAAACCAAACCCTTTGATTACTTCATCAAAACGAATATTCCAACTCCGAGATGCTTGCTTCAATCCATCAATGGATTTTTGTAGCTTGCATATCTTTCCAGGCGATTGTGGATCGACAAAACCCTCAGGTTATATCATGTATACATCCTCGCTTAGGTTTCCATCTAGGAAAGCCGTTTTGACATCCATCTGCCATATCTCATAATTGAAATATGCGGCACTCGCTAGGATAATCCGGATAGATTTAAACATTGCGACGGACGAGAAGGTTTCATCATAATCAACTCCTTGAATCTGTTTAAAACCTTTCGCCACCAATCGCGCCTTATAGATGTGAACATTTCCATCCATATCGATCTTTTTCTTAAAAACCCATTTACACTCAATGGTTTTGACACCATCAGCTGGATCAACCAAGTTTCAAACTTGATTGTCGTACATGGATTCTATTTCGGAGATGGTGTATGCGCAAGGAATCGTACATGATCCGCGGCGGCGGTTGGCTAGAGCCGATGAAGGCAAGAGCAGATCTCCTTCTTCGGTGCGCCACTCCTTGAGATTGTTGAGGGGAATCATTGTTGAGGTCGAGGCGAAAGCGTTGGCGAGCGGGCTCGGCTCGGGGTGGTCTACGGTGGCCAGAACAGCAGCGAACCCGAAGCGGTGGAGCTCCAGTGCGTCGCGGACGAGGTCCCCGGTCCCGTCGATCGGCTGCATGGATTGAACGTGTGTCAAAAGTGGAAATGTTCGGCATGGTGTGGGGATTATGGAACGAGAAGGGGATGTCGACGATCGTGGCTTGACGTCGACTTCCATGGCCTCCTTCCTGGCGGCCGACAATGGAGTGGAGGGTGTCTAGAGCGACGGGGAGCTCTTCCTCCCGGTTTCTTTGGATTTGCTGTGAAAATGGGATGAGGCGACGCGCTCTGGAAGATTAGAGGCGAGCTCGGGGTGGCCACGTCCTCGGACACACATCGAACACGCCGACGGTTCGCCCTTCCTCGCCCTCTCTATGGTGTTCTTGTTCCCTGGTCGATTCTAGCTAGCCCTAAGTGGTGGGGTGTTTGCACAGAGGTGGAGCAAGCCTGTGCAGCTGCCATGTGGGGCCAGGGCGTGGCAAGCTAGGTATATGAGAGGGAGATGGGTGCAGAAGGGAGTTTACAGTGTGTTTAGATTAATTTTTGAATTATTTTTCTTCCTCTAACTTTGTAGCCCTATAGTTTATATTGTGGGCGTGGTAAATTCATGAATTCAACAAATATGGGGTATTTAGAAACCAATTTGAATTTTTAGGAGGCCTAAACTAAGGAGAAAAATTCCAGAAAAATTATATTTAATTAGGTTAATTAACCTAGTATTTGATTAAATTATTTCATGTATATACTTATGTGCATTTTATTGATCTTTTGGGTAAATTGGCATTTTAGCCTATTTAAGTTACTAACTGGCCTATTATGGGACTGTTTTGTTTAATTTGTTTGGGGGCACGAAACCTAGTTTTTTAAATTTGCACAAAGATTATGTTAGGTTGAACATAACGTTTGGTACCTTCATGAATTTTTCCATAAATTTACCCTATATGGTTCAATCTGGAGAATTAGGATGGTCTTCCTAGGTTTAGGTGTTTACTTTATGTACACACGCCTTTTAAGATATTTGGGTTCGTATTATATTTCCTCTTGGGCCGAAGAGGTGAACTTTGAATTAGGTTGTCATGGTCTCATATTATTATCCAAGGCTAGTGTAGGTTTGCTTTGTAAATTCAATCGTTAGGTATGCTTATATGGCCTACAATGCGATGCGTTTTCGAAAATCTGAATATACGTATATTACCTAGGTCAAAGCGGGCCTCATGTAAGTGTGCATGCTTTTGCATGAGCTTGCATCTCCGTCCTAGGTTATAATTGAAAATTTTTTAATTTGTTCTCAGAAATCTCCTTCATACAAAAGTCTAGGTCAAAATCCTTTAACCTAAGTTTTGAAGATGAAAATTTTTGGTTCACAAAATTGGAAAACTCTATTTTATTCTATTTGGACAAAAAAATTTGACCCTAGATTTTGGGTACATGACAGTATGACTTGCCATATTTTATTCTACCTAATTGAAGTTCATTTCTATCTGGTTTAGTAAAAACCTGGTTCACCAAAAAGTATTAAAAATGAATTTTCCTATAAATTTTCCAAGTTGTGGTGTGCATTAAAGGGTTTATTCCCTATAGAAATATTTAAGTGATACTAATATACAGTAGCATATATCTTTATTTTACCATTTGAGAGTATGTGTTTTGGTGAATCTACATAACTTGAATTTACTCAAAAGAATTTAAAATGAATTTTATATAAATTTCTAAAATTCAGCCTACCTAAATCACATCATTTTAATAGTAATAGTCTTAGAGGTACTTGGTACGAAGTAACTATAGGTTTTTATTTTTCCTAAATAGAGTGTGTAAGTTGGTGCATCATTTTAATAGTAATAGTCTTAGAGGTACTTGGTACGAAGTAACTATAGGTTTTTATTTTTCCTAAATAGAGTGTGTAAGTTGGTGGATATGTAGAATTTGGGTTTGTCTAAAAATAAATTAAATAGAATTTTCTATGTATTTTATAAGTTTTGGGCAAGCTCTATATGTGATTTAAATTAGAAATATTTTAGAGGCAAAACCTGTATAGTGAGTGCCAAGTTTTATAATTCTGAATTAAAATTCATCTTCCTATGGGTTTATAGAAATTTGTTTCATCCTAAGATGAGTTATAGAAAATTTTCTATAGATTTTACAAGTTTTTCTCCTTTTTCAGCTAACTAGAAAATGATATAGTTCATCTTTTCAGCTTTTATCAGAATTTAAAACAAATGGGTCCAGTGTCATTGACTGGTCATTATGCAAAAAGGCCCCTGGAGTTTTTTGTTTTGAACCCGGGGTCCTTAGCACGTGTTGAATAAAAGTATATTAAGAGTGTCTCAGTTTGTTCCTATTTACATTTGAGTCCCTGGGTCCACATGTCATTCTGAGAAGTTTTATAAAACAAACCTTACAAGATTTAAGTGTGTGCTTAACAAAGTCCTTAGCGCCTAATCCATATGGGCCCACATGTCAGACACTCGGTCAAGAGAGGAAGTAGGGGAGGCAGAGCCCGGCAGTCCAACGGCGGTCTGATGAAGATTTCACGGCGCCGGCGGCGATTGACGGCCGATCTTAGGGAGGTTCCTTGAGAGGAAACGTAGCTTTCAACCTTGCGAATCCGTTGAAAGTTGTCTCGCGGCCAATGGTGACTGGAGTGGCGCTGGCGGCGAGCACCGGCGGCGGTGAGGTTCGGCATGCTAGTGCACGTCGGGTGGTGGCTCGTTTTAGTGCAATTCATAGTATGTACATGTATCTTTAGGGGTCCTGGATGCTTACCCTTGGTCGCGCGCATGCTGGAGGAGCTTGGTCATCGACGATGGCGCAAGAGAGGGTCCGGCGACAGTGAAAATCGTCGGGTCAACGTCGCCAGCTCGTTCCGGCCAAGGAGCTTCAAAACCAAAGCACGCACGACGTCAAGGGGCACATAGGGATGGTGTGGTTCCAGGGAATCGGCTTAAATCCCATCGGAGAGGACGAAGCTACCTGCGGCAACGGCTTGGCCGGAGTTGAGGAAGAGGCTCTTGATCTCGTTCTCCGGTGCAGCATTCCTCGGGGTTTTTTAGGGGAAATGGCGAGGAGATTGAGGCGGAGACGAGGGTGCAACAGCTCGACCTTGGCTTCATCCAGTTGGCGGGAATAGCGACGATGCCGTGGCGACGAGCCGATGCTGACGGCGACCGCGACGCCGTGAACTTCGACCTGTGCAAGTTGGGAGAAAAAGGGCATGAGAGTGTTAGGCATTGAGAGGAGTTCACGTTCCCGTGGTTATCTTGCGATTAAACTCACAGGATTAAAGAGGAAAACCATCAAACACTTGTGGTTGATGGACAAGAGAAGCTTGTTCCTGGATATTCCGAGGTGTTCACTCTCGTTTTCTTCGTGGAACGTAATGAGGGAGAGACGATATTCACGGTGGCGAAGTAGTTTTTCAAATAATGAAGGTCGTGCTGGCAGTGGTGTCCCCGGTGTGCCGTGTTGACGCCGACACGTGTTCTCCTTCTCCCTTCCTCCCTGGTTTTTCCTCGAACGGTGGAACACAATGTACTTAGGTGGAGCAAGCCCAAGTGGCTTCCATGTGGGGCCACCTCGTGGTAGGCTAGGCAAGGGAGAGGAGTATGGGTAGAAACACAAGTAGATTTGATTTTTAAGTAAATTTCAGATTATTTCTTCCTCCCTAGACTTTGGAGCTTAAGAATTAATTCTGTGGGCATGGTAAATTAGCGAAATTTTTACTGAGGATAGATGATCATCCTTAGGTTCCATTTTCTTTAGTTTAATATAAAAATTGTGGGTTGTTCCCATAAATTCCACAAATATCGGGTATTTAGGGACTTATTTGAATTTTTGAGGGCCCAAACAGTGAGGAAAAATTCTATAAAAATTATATTTATTCATTCTATGTAACCTAGTATTTGAATAAAATATCTCATATATATACTTACGTGTACTTTAATGATCTTTTGGGTAAGTTGTCATTTTAGTCGATTAGGATTCTAATTATCCATTTTATTTGACCTCTTTTGTCTATTTTGTTTGGGCATCAAATTTAGTTATTAAATTTCACCAAAATTATGCTGGGTTGCATTGAATGTTTTATACTTTTATAAATTTTCTCATGATTTTACCCAATATGGTTTATTCTAGAATATTAGGGTTACCTCCTAGGTTAAGGTGTTTTAATCTTTGTGCATGCACCCATTTTAGTCCTTTTGGGTTTGTACTAAATTTTCTCTTGGGCTGAGAAGGTAAACTTTGAGTTATTTTATTAGGTTTACATGCTAGCACCCAAAATTAGGTGTAGGTTTGTTTAGCAAATTTTTATTCTTCAGGGTTATGCTTATGAGTCCTAATATGAAATGCAAGTCCAAAAATTCAATAGCACAAAGGACTCATTTTCAAAATACTTCTTGTATGCACATACTTGCACACATGTATGATTGTTTCTACACTCTTAAGTCAAAAATGAAAAAGTTTTAAATTTGTTATAGAATTTTAAATCATGCAACTTGGTTGAAATGCTTCACCTAATTTAGAAAAGAAAAATTTGTGTTCTCAAAATTGAAAAACTACACTATCATGTGATTTTGACAAAAATTCTTTGACCCTAGAATTTGGGTATGTGACACGACGGTGATGGCGATAGCGTGCGGGGGTTAGGGTTCGGCAAGATCATGCATAGATGAAATCGTCGGTGCCGAAAAGGTTACCTCGGAATGCGGCAACGATGACGACGACGGGCGATGATGGCGGCTCGACGGCGGGAGACGACGACGACGGCGACAGTTTAGGGTTCGGCGCGACAAAGACAAAGAAGACGATGAGAACGGTTAAGTGTTTGGATCCACCGCGCCCTCTGCTATATATAGATACTGGGCTCTTTGGTCCCGGTTGGAGCCAACAATCGGGACTAAAGATATATTAGTCCCGGTTCATGGCAACAACCGGGACTAAAGATACAATCTTTAGTCCTAGTTGTTGGCTTCAACCGGGACTAAAAATCCTCGTACCCTTGGTAGTTGAGCATCTTTAGTCCCGGTTGAAGGCAACAACCGGGACTAAAGATATTTTTCTGCTATTTCCAAATATTTTTTGTCAGGTTGGTGTTAAAAATCGAGAGTAAAAATTTAAACAGGGCCAAATTAATTTTAATGTGAAAACATTAAAAATAGTTTAATGCTGGTAACATACACCCTATTGAAAAGTATTTTAATTTCTAATAATCATATATAATTAACATATGCCCTATTGAAAAATATTTTAAGTTCTAATAATCTTATATAATTGACATATGCCCTATTAAAAAGTATTTTAAATGTAATAATCATATAGAATTAACATATGCTCTATTGAAAAGTATTTTAAATTCTAATAATGATATAGAATTAACATATGCCCTATTGAAAATATTTTAAATTGTAACAATCATTTATAATTAACATCGTCCTATTGAAAAATATTTTAAAGTCTAATAATCAAATATAATTAACATATGCCCTAATGAAAAATATTTTAAATTGTAACAACCATATATAATGTGGGGTCTCCTCAAAGAGGTCAACTCCCACAAATATAACATAACCTCTTAGGAGTCTGGTTATGCGAGAAACAGTACAGATACAGAAACTTTGTACATTAATACAAGCTTTTAAATACAACTCATACTACAAGAAAAACTGCGACACTTTCACAGGGATAGCCCGAGTGTAGAATCGACCTAGAATTCGTACTCGTCTTCCCAATCCTCTAAGGTACTTGGGAATTCTTCTTCTGCTTCGGGGTTACCTGAGTATAGTCATACAAGGGTGAGCACCGAAGGTACTCAGCAAGCCAAACGGGATATGGTTTTATTTTTATACTTATGCATGCTATATCAACAAGAGAAACATTTTATTTCGAATGAACCTAATATTTGAATATGTTCTATTCCTTAATAAAATGTCTCATGTATCTAATTAAGAATATGAAGTATGAAGTTTTAATTCTATAATTCACCCCATTCCTAAAGATACCTAGTTATGCATATTTCTTTTAATAGTATTTAGAAAAGGTGCTCATGCCATTGTAGTGGATTCACCCATAGACATAACTCTATTAACCGAGAGTACGGCGTATTCAAATACCAATCGACTCTGCAGTGTCTGCCCAGCTTTACCCGAGGATTAACCCTAGGTTGCAAAGCTAAGGATAACATGACTTTGTTAACACTAAAATTTGGTGATTTAGTCCCCAAGTCTGTAAAGGCGAAGCAGAGTCAGATCGGCTGGAGACAGGGGTCGCATCGGCCGAAGTGTGATCGGCTGCAGGGCCAATCGGCTAAGGTTGGATCGGACAGGGGCAGCCGGTAGCCGATTCTAGGTTCGAAAGAGATGAAACCGTTTCTGATGTAGCGGTTTGAAGATAAATAAAAGATTCGGTTGTTAATTGCGTGTTAAACGATATTGCCACTTATGGATAGAGTCCTGTAACGGCAATTGTATCTGTAATTTAGGGGTTTGTTTAAAACTGTTAGTCGTAACATGGCGTGGATCCCGTTCGGGATAATGTTGTGTTTTAAATAGTAGTTTAGATAGAGTCTGGGGTTTGTACAGATAATTGTATCTTGGGTATAAATAGGACCCGAAACCCCCTGTAAATGGAAAAAAATCATTCACAATCAATCAAACCTTTGGCGCATCGCCAACCTTTTTCTTCAGACGAGCACTTTGTTTGGCTACAGGCTGCATCGTTTTGATCCCCAGATCTAGGTAAATGCTTGTCGTTAGTGGTATGATATACTGTTTCTAGTGCTTCCATCGTAATGACACATTAGACTCAGGAGTTTGTACTGTACTATTTATCATATAGTGCATATAAATTAGATCAATGTTTGGATCTATCCTGTCATTGGCTAGTTCTAGCAAGAACTTGCAGCCAATAGGGCTAGATCTAAAGGTTGGCTGGTTTATATGCGATATCCACCGTCTCGAGAGACATAAATCGGCTATAACAGATCGGGTTTTTCTTTTTATACTTAATGCTGCATCGGATTCGAACTATTAAGTCGTTTTTAGATTTATATTGTTTAGAGACAGCGCCGGGGTTTCAGCCGGTCTTATCTGCCCTGATATGTTTCTTTTAATATATTTATTATTAGATTTATATTAGGACTGCCTCTTATGTTAAGATCGCATTCTTGTTGGACGCCGCCAGCCGAAATCAGCCTGTCAGCGACAACCGATGGCCGATTTCTAGGCTATGCATGTTTCAAGAATTATATCTTCTTATAAGATTCATCGGAGTATTAGCCGATTCATTGTTAGCTTTCCAGTATCGGCTAGGTTATCGATCCATATATTTATTATTCTTTACCGTATTTGGGTTAAGCGGCTGATGCTGTCTTGGTATAGTCGATCCATTCCAGTCGCTTGGCTTAAATATAGTTTAGAATAGCATATATATGTTTATGGGTTCCCTTAGCCGATCCAGTGGGGATCTAACCTAACACTTAACGCATATTCCCCTGTTTTCCTTGTTGATTAACAGGTCAAATCAATTGGCACGCCCTGCACAGCGTAGGCAGCCGAGAAGGACCTGCACTGGAGTTAAGCAGATCTCCCAGGCCAGCGTGTGAGAGAGATTTCTCGTCAACAGGCTTTTATATAGTTCTAACCTTTTCTGATGTGTGAACGAGACCTGAGTTCTATCTTAATAGGAGCACCAATTCTAACAAGTAATTGGTGGATCTGTCTTCTATTTAATAGCTGCTCGTCACACACTTGCCCCGGCTCGGTGGAACCTGGATTCTATCTTAACAGACGGTACCGATCTGGTTAGTATCGGTATTGTTTTCCGTAGTTTACATAGTTGCCCACCAATAAGACTTTATCAACACTACAATCTCCAAATGTTGTTATGCGCATTATAAATCTCCTGAGTCCCCAGAGAGATCGGAGAGAAATATATAAATGCCATGCCGGTTTAACCGGTCCATCGGATGGGCGAAACTATGTCCTTATTCTGACATAAGTGTTTTTATAGTTTTCTGGCATATAGCCAAAACCATTTTTATATCACATGAATTGATAGGACTTATATTTGCCAATTATATAAAATAGTAGATCATTTTTCTACTTTATACATAAAATGATTTTATGAATGAAATACTAACATATGCAATGATGTTTATTATATCATGATGATGGTTTATAATTAGTCCTAGTTATCTAGATATTTTCTAAGGAGAAGGAGAATATATCTGAATATATGAAATAACAAACTCCTTGTTCCTAGTGCATGAAATAACTCTGATGCATGAAATACTCTTTTATGTACTAAGGTGCATGGAATACTAACACATGAAATGATGCTTTCAAGATTGCTTAAGGAGAAGGAAAATATATCAAAAAAATATAAAATACCAATTTTCTCATGAAATGGTATAATACTTCTAATGCACGGAAATATATTCTATCTAACCCATCCCATGATGTATTTCTAACTTAAAATAAATAGAACAGGATAATTCATTGTCTTTAAATAAAATATTAAAAAATAGTTCGACTTGCCTTGAGAGTCAACGGTCTCAAAACTCGTATTTGGTTGGAGGGTAATAAGAGCGTTTATATCAACCTTTGGGTTGAGTTCTAATTCTTCTGAGGATGCAATGTCGTGATCTATCGATAAATAAAATAAAAAGAATTAACAAATAAATCCAAACAATAATAAAAATACGAGGAAAAAAAGAATATTTTAGAGTAGATAGATCTTTTTAAAATTTAGAAAATATTATTCCTTTGATTTAAAGATTTTTAAATTTTATAACAATATAAAGGGGTTTTGAAATAAAGGCTTTTAAAACTAATAAAATAGGTTTGGAAGAATATAAAGATTTTAAAGTAGGGTTTAAAAAGGTTTGAAGAGATCAAACTATTTTCTAGAGATTTTTCTAGGGTTTTCTAGTTTTTCTTGCTTTCCTTTAACTCTAAAAGAAATAAAAATAATAAAAGAAAATAAGAAAATTAAAAAAAAGGGTGGAGGCAGAGTCAAACCTAGGACCTCCCCCTTCTCTCCTCTTCCTCTTTTCCACTAGCCCACACGCTCACTTCTTACTACCTTTCTCTTTTATTTTTTTCTCTTCCCCCCTCTGTCTACTGTTCACCTTCTTCTCCCTCTGTTTCTCTCTCTTCCCGACACCGGCGGCTTGCTAGAGACGGTGCGCACGGCACGGGATGACTATAATCTAGGATTTAAAGGGTTTTTCTTCATCCAAGACTCACTGTGGTTCCATTTTTATGCTCGGATGGGCCGGCGAAGCTCGGAGACGAGCTGGCAGCGGTGAGGTAGTCCCGGCGGCGGTGGTGCTCGTCGCCGGCGAGTTTTGGTGGGGTTCTAACCAAAGTGGAATGTCTAAGAGCATCTACATATCCTGGAGAACCAAACTATGGTGTTGGTTGGGTCAAATATGTGCTGGAGAGGGCTAGCGCCGTGTGCGTGCGGGCGGAAAACAGAGGAAAGCAAACGGTCTCTGCCGACAGTGTTCCTTAGTGAGCTAATGCCTAAATATTTTTAGGAAAAAGTAATCCTAGATCCTTTAAAACGTCGGCGTACCTTGAATTTGAAGGATTATTGGCCGAAGATCTCCAATTTTACAATTCCCTTGATGCGGCTAGTCTAGGGTTCTTCCGGACCCGGCTTTGATTCTTGGCAAAATTGGCAGAGTGTAGTCTATAATGGTTGGGGGTTTTTAGGGGTTATTAAAGAGGAAAATGCAAAGAACTAGATTGGTATACAAAGTTTGTGCTGTCGTGGTCTATTGATAGGGTTAAATGTTGGTTTCCTCAAAGGATTGCCTCGGCGGCCATGTCGGTTTGACATGAGTCGGTTTAAATTGAATAATCTTTGATGACGTGTTTGATCCAGTTGTGTCCTGCCATTTGCACAAGTAGATGAGGATTCTAGGCGGCCGGTTTTATGCTTCAATGGGCTTGGCTAAAACCTTGTAGGTGGCGGCGCAATTCCGATGGCTTCAACATTTTGTGCGATGTCGGTTCACCGGAGCTTGTAGCGATAACTCAATGGGTTGATCTAGGATAGCTATGCCTGTGTAGATAAGGTAGTCACTAAGTCGGTTTGAATTGCTTCAGTGGGCAGAGATTAGCCCACGGTGAAAGGGGATTCCCCTGGCGGCAGCCATGGGTTAGCTAGGGACAGAGGTAGAAGAAGACTGGGAAGGGAGAAGAAGAAGAAAAGAAAGAGAAAAAGAGAAAGAAAAAAAGGAAAAGGAAAAGGAAAAAGAGAATTAAAAGAAAAAGGGAAATTTTAGAAAAAGTTTTGATACATTTTATTTATATTTTAAAGTTAATTTTAAATTTTGACTTTTCTGAATTTTCTTAATTTAAAAACAAAATTTAAGATTTTTCAAGAATAATAACCAATCACTAATACTATTTGATTTTCTAACATGAATTTAGGGAGATTTATAAGTTTTTGGGAATTTTGAATACTTTATACTAATTATAGTACAAAATTAATTCACGAAAATTTTCTTCACTATTTTATTTATATTTGAGGTTACAATTTTGAGACTATTACATATAATTAGCACTGTCCTATTGAAAAATATTTTAAATTCTAATAATCATATATAATTAACATATGCCCTATTGAAAAATATTTTAAGTTCTAATAATGGTGACACAAGGCATGTGGGATCATGATTCTTTTCTTCTCGCAGATTTCGCACTTCAAATGGTTACAATAAATTCAATAATTTACAATAAATTCAATAATTTACAATAAATATAATAAATTCAAAAATTTATAATAAATTCAAATGATTACAATAAATACAATAAATTCAAAATAATTTACATCGTCCATACAAAAATTTAGCTAAGTGATGGTTGTCCTCACGTACTTTCTCCACACTATTGTTTCTTCGCTATGATCGTTTCGTGAGTAGGGGGTGTCCTCATTTGATAGAAGGATGCTCGGGTCAACCGCCACCACGCGGAGGTTGCCCGTCAAACTGATCGTAATCTTCGTCAGTTCTATCTTGAACTCCCACGATTTTCCTTTTGCCTGGGAGAACAACGTGGCGCTTTGGCTCGTCTAACCCTTTCCCCTTCTTTGCTTTGCTAGCCATGTCCTTCACATAGAAAACTTGCCTTATATCATTGACAAGGATGAAGGGTTCGTCCGAGTATCCAACCTTGCTAAGATCGACCGTGGTCATCCCACTTGCATCAATCATTACGCCTCCACCACTCAGCCTAACCCACTGGCAACCAAAATAGAGGGACCTTCAGAGGTCCATAGTCAAGTTTCTATATGTCCTCGATGCTACCGTAATACGTGCTTGTCGTATCATTGTATCCCATGGCATCGATGCGAACAATGTTGTTCTGGTTCATGCTCTTGTTGTCTTGGGCCAGTGTGTAAAATGTATATCCATTGATTTCATATGCCTGGAATGTGGTGATCGAGCAAGATGGTCCCCTTGCCAAGATGCTAGTTGTCGGTCAATGGTCCCGTTGCCCATGAGATGTTGTCGCAGCCAAGCAAGGAAACAATCACCAAGTGCTTCTCGATGTAAGGAGCCACCAAAGAAGATTGTTGCAAAATAGTCCAATATGCTTTTCTGAACAAGTCGTTGTCTATGGTCATTATTGCCTTCCTTCCAAGAGTCCCCTTCCTCCGTAGTCTCCTTCATGGCTTGATTCGGGCACCCCAATGGGACGGAGGTCTTCAATAAAGTCGACGCATAACTCAATGACCTCCTCTGTTCCATATCCCTTGGCGATGTTGGCCTCCGGACGAGAAAGGTTATGAACGTACTTCTTTAGAACGCCCATGTAACTCTCAAAAGGGAACATATTGTATAGGAATACAGGATCGAGGATATGGATCTCTTTGACAAGGTGGCATAGGAGATGCATCATGATTTTGAAGAAAGAAGGTGGAAAGATCATCTCAAAGCTGACAAGACATTACACCACATCATTTTGAAAGGCTTCTAGTCTGTCTGGATCGATGATCTTCTGTGAAATTGCGTTCAGGAAAGCACATAGCTTTGTTATTGTTGCCCGAACATTATCAGGAAGGATACCCCGAATTATAACGGGAAGCAGCTATGTCATCAGCATGGGACAGTCATGAGACTTTAGGTTTGTGAACTTCTTATCCTTCGTGCTTATTATTCACTTTATATTCGAAAAGTATCCAAACGGTACCTTGATGCTCTCTAGGCATTCAAATATGCTTTCCTTCTCTACCTTGCTTAGAGTGTAGCTGGCTAGACTCAACTAGTGGCTTCCTTTCTCCTTTGGTTCCAAGTGAAGGCTATCGCATTGTGCCATATGTTTCAGATCATTACGTGCCTCAAGTGCATCTTTTGATTTTTCATATACACCTATGAAGCCCAGCAGGTTGATGCAAAGGTTCTTAGTGAGGTCCATCATGCCGATTGCGTGGCGGACGTCTAAGACTTCCCAATAGGTAACTACCAAAAAATGGACTTCTTCTTTCACATCGCTGCGTGACCATCTTCACTTGCTATAGGTTGGTGTTGATGAGAATTTTTCCCACGCGCTGGTCTGGGAGATCTGCTTAACTCCAATGCAGGTCCAAAATTGGTCGCCTTTGGTGATTGAGCGGGCGTGCCAGTTGGTTTGATCCTACAACCAACAAGAAATAGAAAGATAGACATTTGGTTAAGATTAGATCCTACTCGATCGGCTATGGATATCAATAAATATATAATTACTATCCCAAAGCACGTTTAGACCAAGTGATTGGGATAGATCGGTAGCATACCGAGATAGTATAAATCACTTATATCTAAAAGTACATTAGGATAATAATTATATACATTTATAAACAAGCCGATGTCGTAGATCTAATGTAAATTGGCTAGTACTCCGATATGTTTTATAAAAAGATATTAATCTGAACTAAATGCACTAAAGTAAGATGAATCGGCTGTTAATATGACTTAACAGATTGATACCGAGTTTAGCACATTTAAGTATATTGAGATCTTAATATAAAAGGCAGTTCCAATACATCTAATAATAATAATAATACATAAAGATGATCAAAACAAGTAGGACCGGTTGAAACCCCAGTACTATCTCCAATAGTAAACATTAAACCGAATAGATTTATATAACTCTAAAAGCAACTTAATAGATCAATTTGATGCAGCATTAAGTGCAAAAAGAGGTACAAGATCTATTTAGGCTAATGAGAATCCCTCGAGATGGTAGATACGTCATATAACCTGATTTGACCTCTAGATCTAGCTCTGTCGGCTGCTGTCTTCAAAGATACATTAGCCAATCGCGAGATAGATCTAGACATCGATCTAGGTTATATATTGCATATGATAAATAAAGCAGTTCATAACATCAGAATCAGAGTATCATGATGATGGAAGCACTAACCCCGACGATACAAGCCACTTGTAACAAAAAATTACCTTGTTCGGAGATCGAAACCGATGCAGCCCAAGAACAAAGCAAGAACTCATCGAGAAAAGTAAAAACAGAAAGGTTGGCGATGCGCCGAAGTTGTATTGATGTGTGTTCGATTGATTACAACAAACCCTCGGGTCTTATTTATACCCGGTTACAACAACATCTTGTAGATGACGGCTTCTATCTTATCTACTATTTACAGTACGACAATATCCTGGTACGGGGTCCCATGCCGCGTTAAAAAAAGAATCCCTACAAAATATCTTATTTTATAGATACAATTGCCATTATAGGACCTTATCCATAGATGGCAATATCTTTAACATCCTCTGGAAACCGAATCCAATAATTATCTTTAAGCTTTCCTTTTGGGATTGGCTCCATCTTCGGTCTTCAATCGAAATCGGCTATCAGCTATCCTGGTCCAACTCAGACTCAACCGACTGGCTCCGTAGCCAATTCGGACATAGCCGATGCGGCCTCTGTTTCTACAGATTGCACTTCTCCTCCAATTCTGCTCTAATCCTAGCTTCAAACTTGGGGATTTGCTTACCAAATTTGGTCGTTAACACGTGCCTCCCAAGTCCGCGATATTGATAATGTTGCGGATTTTGTGTAATCCTATCTCCAGCGTAACCCTAGGTCGAGTCTGTTTCAGCCGTTACAAAAACCCTTTAAATAAAGCCCTTCCACGCCGAACAGACTCACGCCGTCAAACGCAATCCACAAAACCTAGCCGGCAATCATCCTCGAGCTCTCCTTCGATTTCCTCAGCTCCCTAGACTCGGCCGCGGTGAACCCCTTTCTCTGGCGACCTCAATCGCAGCAATGGCGGCCCCCGCTGCTCCATCAGACTCCGCTCCCGCCGAGTTCCCCAAGGTACACCCAATCGGCCAAACCCTTTATTTTTCTCGCTTTTAACCGCAAATCTAAATTCTAGGTTTTCTGGATCTTAAGTCTTCCCCTCTTTCCAATTGTAGCATCTCGCACACCAAATAGTGATTCCAAGCTTGATCAACGACCAAAGATACTTTTTAGGGCCTATCGGCAACAAGGATCCCAGTGAGTTTATAATAGCCGAAACCAATAGAGTGCCCTATAGGATGAGGAACCCAAACCTAAGCCATTGGAACGGCACCTTCAAATCCTGGCCCTCAACTGAAAAGTCTTGGCCGTCGTGGTACAAACGGATGCAAGCTAGTAAACAATCCCATTGGGAAGAAGTAGACATAGATCAATGTCTGGCTTTGTTTGGAGCCGATATGTCCAAGGATGAACCACTGATATCGGCTGCCACCTATTTTTGGAACAACACCCTCAATGCTTTCCTCTTTCAACAAGGTCCGATGACCCCCACACTAGCCGACGTCTTCATGGTTACCAGACTAGATATAATTTCGTCGGCTAACCCTAACCAATTGGATACTAAAGGCCAATTTTCCTTCAAGACCAAAGCCATCGGAGGCTAGAATGGCTATGTTTCTATGAATATGGGCACTAGGCCGATTGATGCTAGAGAGCATACGCCTTCTTAATGATGTGGTGGAGAAGTTTGTGTTTTGTGGATCAAGCCGGTCCCATAGCCAACCGACAAGTAATAGTGAAGCCTTGGTTGATAAGAAAAAACTTCCTCTAGGCAAATTTCTCCTTGGCTATCTTTACCAGACACTGCGTCAAGTAGTGGCCAAAATAGCAGCTGACACAACAATCAACATAGGGGGCCCTTGGTGGCTCCTTCAGCTCTGGCTCGTGTTATTAACTCAGAAGGTCTAAGGTCGGCCAAGACTAGCCGACGCCCGCTTCCCCCTCCTTGAGCCGACTGAGGATGTTGAGGGAAATGAAGTGACTATCAGGAGATGTCTGTCCTTTGGGGAGGCCGCAGCTATTCACACTGGATCAAAGCAATCAAGTGAGCTGCTGGCCGAGTGGTTCATCTCCCTCTATGACGGCCTAGCCAAAAGCAATCAGACTTGGTTCTTCTATGAAGACCGAAGGGAATTCGAGCTGCCGATTGATCTAAACTTGGATGAGATCAACTCAAACAAATACCCAAGTGTAGATAAATCTTCACCACAGTGCTCACTCCGTGCATCTTGCCGACTGGGGTACACCAAGGCTGCAATGTAACAAAGACTTATGAATTCTACTACCCTATGTCGGCTGGAAGACAGTTCGGACTTGGGCGGCTGCCGATCGGTTTGCTATTATGCCGACAAGATCGAGACCCGAGGGGTGATCGACTCAAAGCTGGTGATGAATAAACTAATGGAGATAGAGAACCTACCCCTCGGCAGCATTAGGAACTTGGAGCTGGCCCCATAAAAGGAGTGCGGCCTATGATAAGTGGTGGGTGAAGATCAAGCAACACATCTTCCATCAACGCGCCTCCATGTACCTCACCACCCTTCTGCCAGATGAAATCCCCTCTGTAAGTATTTCCATCCTTAAGCATCTCTTCCTTTGATCAGTCGGCTGTCATCTCTTCCTAACACTTTAAACATTTTTCCTTTGCAGACGACAGATTCGGATCCCTCCACAGTGAGTAAATCTGGCATTGCCATTGAGTACCGCTTGGGTGTTCTTTCGAACAGATGTGGGTATGCTACATCGGCCATCGGCTGGGACGCGCCGAAGCTAAAGACATTGATGCACGGCCAAACTCGTCAAGCTGTGACGAGGAAGAAAAGAATAGCCTCATCGGCTGCAGGGCCATCGGCCGCTTCGGCAAAGAAGCAAAAGAAGCCAAAACCGACTGCACCAGCCGACATCATGCCTTCCCTCGATCCCAGCATTGATGAAACTCTGAACAATGAAGTCATGGATGAGGAGATCTCTCCAGCTGTCAAAGAGGCGACAGAATCAAGCAGTTCAAGTCATAACTCAACCAGCCCGCCAGCCGATGATCCGACTCCACCAGTCCCTTCTCCTTCGAAGTGATCGGTATGTGTTCTCCCCTTCGAACCTGATCTTCAAATGATTCAATCCCTGACCAAATTCTTCTTGCAGTACAAAAGACTAGCTAATCGGCCTCCTCGCCCGGCCTCGCTAGTAATTTCCACTCTCATCTTCTTTTTCACTTATTCTTTCTTTAGCCGACTTGTACCGACACTTGTCCTTTTTTGTAGACTCGTCGGTCTCCGTCGGCTGCCCCCTATGTGTCTCAGCTATGGGCAGCAACCATGCCGAAGAAGTGCCTGCACCAACTTCTGCTGTTCGGGTAAGCTTTATTTCCCTCCTAAAAGCTTGAATCGGCTGTCATGCTCCGTTTTAATTGCTCTGACTCTTTCTGCAGACTCTTGTCAGTGAAGAAGAAGATGCCACCAGCCAGGACCAGGCCACCATAGCCGACGACATCAAGGAGAAGCTTCAAGACATCCATCGTCGGCTCAGCATCGATATAGATCAACTAGTCATGGAGTGCGGGCCAGTCCGAGCGCGCTTCAATGATGTTTAGAGTCAGCTTCCCAATGACTTGGCCGAAAAGATCTCCTGAGCCGTCTTCATCGACCAGCATCAGTTCAAACTGGAGCAGGCTATACAAAGAATGGTCGACCGGCAAGCTCAAGCCGACCTGGCGGCCTCGATCGACGCCACTGTGCAAAACATAGTGGCCGAGAAGGCCAAGTTGGATGAGCTGGTGGCTGGGCCATCGGCTACATAGACCAAGATCGACCAACTTGAAGCAGAAGAGGCTGACTTGCTGGCAAAGCTAGAGCAGTGCAGGGCTAAGCTCGCAGTAGAAAAGCAAGTGCTAGCCGATCTTCCCAAGGCTACCGAAGATCAGAGGGCTAAGGTGACTTCCACCATTAAGCACTTGGGAGAACTCCACAAATCGGCCATAGCGATCCCGGGCTCCGAGGAAAAAGACATGGCCACAGTTGAGGAAATTAAAGCCATCAAAGAAGAAGCCATGTCGACCATCGAAAAATTTTTAGGGATGTAATAGGGTTTTAACTCTCCAAAACTGTTGATGCCTTGGCCTGTGTATATAACTCATGTAATCGGCCCGTTGTGCCTTAAATATTATCCATATCTCTTTTGCCGATTCATTTGTCTTCTATGTCTTGATTGCTTGAAAAATTTCAAAACCCCAAAATTCTTGAAGTCCTCTTGACTCTGATATTGAAAAAGTCTGACTTTGTATTGTGTATGCCCCCCTAATTTTCTCAATGTTGCCTGGCATTGATAAAATTATAAAACGAAATTGGCCATCACCTGTCGGCTAGATTCAGCCGATTTGAAAGACTAGGAGGGAAAAACTTGGAGTAAAAAAGTCCTAAAGGCAATGTGTGTAACACGTCGACTAGCATGGATCGGCAAGGACTTACCGGATCATTAATTGATCCACACACTTGGGTAATATTTCTTCAAGTACTTGCCGTTGGGAGCCCTTCCAAATATCTCTCTGTCTAATCCTTCCAACATGTAGGCCCCCTTAGAGACGCATTTGTGGATCTTGAAAGGCCCTTCCCAATTAGGTGACCACTTGCCGAATTTGCTGTCTCTTGAACCGATCGGCAAGATCAGCTTCCAAACGAGCTTGCTCTTCAAACGACTTAGGGACAACCTTTTTGTTATAATGATGAGCCACACGTTCTTTATCTCTAGTCACCTTTTCCAACGCACACATCCTTGACAAGACTAGGTCTTCGGACTCATCTACCATCAGATTATAGTACTCATCAGCTGTCAACTCGTCATGCAACTGAATTCTCCTTGAGCCGATGATATTCTCCCATGGCAAGACAGTTTCATGCCCGTAGACCAACTTGTATGGAGGCACCTGGATTGATTCGTGGTAGGCCATCCGATAAGCCCACAATGATTCGGCTAATCGGCTATGCCATTGTTTTGGGTACTCAACGATCTTCCTCTTTATCAACTTGATCAAACTTTTATTTGACGCTTCAGCCTGTCCATTAACCTGGGCATAATATGGTGATGAATTTAATAACTTAATTCCCATGCCATCGACAAACTGAACAAACTCGTCAGAGACGAAGATAGATCCCTGATCTGCAGTGATGGTTTGAGGGACACCAAATCTGTATATGTATGCTCCTTAACAAACTCGATTGCTTCCTCGGAGTCAACCTTTTTCAAGGGGATTGCTTCCACCCACTTGGTAAAATAATCTGTTGTCACCAATATAAATTTGTGTCCCTTGCTCGAGGGTGGATTGATTTGGTTGATCATGTCGATTCCCCAACCTCTGAACGGCCATGGCTTGATGATAGGGTTCATAGCCGATGCCGGTGCCCTCTGAATAGCTCCAAACTTCTGGCAATCTTGACAGCCCTTGTAATACTTGAAGCAATCTTCCAGCATAGTCGGCCAAAAGTACCTTGCTCTCCAAAGTAACCACTTCATCTTATGAGCCGATTGATGAGTGCCACAGATTCCCCCGTGCACCTCTCCTATGGCAATTTTAGCCTGACCAGTACTTAGGCATTTGAGTAGCACGCCATCAATCGTCTGATAGTATAAGTCATCATCGAGCAAAACATATCGTAAAGCCTTGTAGCATAATTTCCTTTAAGCCTATTGAGAAGGGTCCTATAGATAATTGTAGATGTCAAACCTCCAGTCGTCGGCTGAGATGGTTGCAATCTCCACTTCGACATCTTTTGTCATCGGCTAGCCCGATGCCTCTTGAGCCAAATCATTTCCTTCTGAATTCTAATCCCTAGGGATGTGTTTTAAGGTTACCGGCCAAAAGTTGTCCATCAAATCTCGACATTTTTGATAGTAAATCATCAGCATGTCATTTTTGCATTCATATTCTCCTGATAACTGGCTAATGACCAATAGTGAGTCACCCATTATTTCGATGACATCGGCTTTGACCTCCTTTAGCAACTGCAAACCTTTCTGAACGGCTTCATATTCGGCTTGATTGTTTGTGGCGTGAGGCGTTATGGAGAAAGAAAACTCGAAGTTTGCCCCCCTGGGGGAGATTATCACCAAGCCGATACCACATATATTCGTGCAAACTGAGCCATCGAAAGTTAAAGTCCAAGGCATGATATCAAATGAGCCGATTGAGTTATCTCTGTGTTCTACGATAAAAAATTGGCTATGGCTTGTCCTTTTACTGTCTTGGGTGCTTGATACCTCAAATCAAACTCTGTTAAAGTGAATATCCACGTCCCAACTCGCCCCTTCAGAACTGGAGCCGATAGCATATATTTTACTATGTCGGCTTTGCAAACCACGGGGCAATCGTTGGATTACAAATAATGCCTTAACTTTGTGCATAAAAATATAGGCACAGACATAACTTCTCCACAGGAGAGTACCTTGTTTCTACGTCCAGAAGTCGTCTGCTAAGATAGAAAATTGCCTTATCCTTTCCCTCGATCTCCTGAATCAGAACTGAGCCGATGGACTTCTCGTCGGCTGACAGATATAACTTGAACGACACTCCCTTTTGTGGAGGAATCAATACTGGAGGGGAGCTCAGATAATCCTTAATGTTGTCCAAAGCCTTCTGCTGCTCTGCCCCCAGGTGAACGCTTGATCGGCTTTCAGCCGTAGTAGAGGCATGAATGGCTCCATCTTTTCTGATAGGTTGGCTATGAGGCGTCTGATGAAGTTGACTTTTCCGATCAGGAACTGCAATTGCTTCTTGTCCTGCGGGGGCTGAATAGTTTGGATAGCATTGATGCTTCTTTGCGTCACCTCAATCCCCCTTTCGTGAACAAGAAACCCCAAGAACTGGCCAGCCGATACGCCGAATGCGCACTTCGTGGGATTTATCTTCAGGCCATACTTTCTCGTTCTCTCCAATACTTTCCTTAAATCGGCTATATGGTCTTCCACTTTCTTGGATTTGACAATGACATCATCGATGTAGATTTCCACCAAGAAGTCGATTAGGTCATGAAAAATGTAATTCATGGCCCTCTAATACGTAGCTCCAGCATTCTTCAAGCCAAAAGTCATGACGACCCATTCGTATAAGCCGATTGCCCCAGGGCATCTAAAAGCTGTTTTATGAATGTCCTCCTCGGCCATGAAGATCTGATTATAACCAGCATTGCCATCCATAAAACTTATGATTTTGTGGCCGGAGGCGGCATCCACCAGCAAGTCGGCTATAGGCATTGGGTACTCGTCCTTAGGGGTAGCCTTATTTAAATCCCTGAACTTGATACACACCCTAAGTTTGCCATTCTTCTTGATCACTGGAACTATATTTGAAACCCATTCTGTGTGTCGGCAGGGCCGAATGAAACCAGCATCATATAGCCAAGTGATTTCAGCCTTGATCGCATCATACATATCGGCTTTAAACCTTCTGGGAGGCTGTTTGTACTGCCAATATCCAGGCTTAATATGGAGCCGATGTTCGACAATGGATCGGCTAAGACCAGACATCTCAAAATACTTCCAAGCAAAGCAATCTTTATATTCCTTCAATAAAAGCTTGGCCCTAAAATGAGAAGACAAATTCTTGCTAATGTATGTTGGTCTAGGCCTATCCCCTGGACCTATATCAACCTCTTCTAACTCGTCGGCCGACATAAAACCTTGCCCCAGTTTGTCGTTGATGTCGTCCACGGTGTCCTTGGTGTAGACGCTCGAGCCCTCCACGATGCCTTCAAAGAAATAATTGAGGCTCTTTGTCTCCAATTGGCTGCATGTCAGAGTCGAACACCTTCAGAAAATCGGCCTACCAAACTTTTCCGGACAGGCAATCAATGCCGTCGACTTCCCATAAAGTTAAGTCGGCGTTAGCAATGTTGACTGACCTATCGGCTGGCACGATCTTTACCTTATCGCCTTGCCATTGGATTAAGCTTTGATGCATCGTAGAAGAGATGCAACAGTTGGCGTGGATCCAATCCCTTCCAAGCAGTAGGCTGTATGATCCCTTCTCGTCGATGACAAAAAATGTTGTGGGCATGGTTTTGCTACCGACGGTCAGCTCAATGTTTAAAACTCCCTTGGCCTCTGATGGGTTGCCGCCGAAGTCCTTGAGCACCATGTTGGTTTTTATCAAGTCATCGGCTCCTTTGCTTAGCTTCCGAAGGTTGCGTAGGGCATGAGGTTGACAGCAGCTCCTCCATCGATTAGCATCTTCGACATCGGCTTCCCATACATGAATCCTTTAACATATAGGGGTTTAAAGTGCCGATTTTTGGTCCCCTCGGGTTTTTCAAAGATGGCCTGCTCTGGGGACAGTACTAGTTTTGCCAAGGTGTCTTCAACGGTGTCTGCATCGGCCTCGGCAGCCTCGAATTCGGCTGGCAATATGAACACCATGTTGACCGATGCGGAAGCTATTCCTTTGCCTTTTGCCGCCCTCTTGGCCTGGTCGGCTGGATTTTCATCGGCTAGAGCATCATCTTGCTTCATGCGCCATTGTCTCTTTGGGCTGTTGTGTTATTTTCTTTTCCTCAGCCGATAGTCGATCTCGGCCTGGACCTCTTTCAGCCGGTCCTTGCTCTTTAGCCGTTGCACCTTTCGCTTTTGTGTTTTTGTGAAACCGTCGGAAGGGCACCACTGAGGGTTGGCGATATGATCTTCTTTGTCTTCTTATTCATCGTCATCTTGAAGGAAGTCCTGGTGAATCGGACCGAGCCGTTCGTGGACAGAGGGTTTTCTCTGGTTGAGCTGGACGGCTCGGGGGATGAATCGGCTAGTGCTCACCACTGGCTCTTGCCGAATCTCGTCTTCCCCAAATTCGCTGCAGGCTGGGCAATTTTCTAAGGTGGGTAGCTGCATTCTTTGCTCCCAGCAGAACCTGAAGAAGTCACACCACCAATGAGGGTCACAACCATCGTGGCGGCGGATGTAGGCTGTTCCTAGCCGATCAATCGTCCTCTGATAGGGTTTGCCGCGCTGGGCCTCTTCCTCTTCTTGAACTCTGAGTTGAAACCTGAGTCAGCTATCCATGTGCCTGGGCCGGCGATCAGCCAATCGAGCACTGGTGTAGACCATATTGATGGGCGCCGGATCGGCTCTAGTCGGCCTCTTGGATTGTTTGTGGCAGTCCTTGTCGGCCGTGCTTCCTTGTTGGGCCTTGACTAAGCTGTGCGCCATTCTGTACTACCGATCAGCTCGCCTTGGGCCGGCATGGACCACGTTAACAGGGAAGGGGTTGCCATCGACTTTCATCAGCTTCGCCGATTCTTCAAACTTGATTTTCCTTGCCTCTATGGCCAACTGGATTTGCTGGCGGAAGACATTGCAGTCGTTGGTGCTGTGGGAGGTGGTGTTGTGCCACTTGCAATATCTCTTTTTCTTGAGCTCCTCGGCTGATGGGATGGCATGGTTGGCCGAAAGCTGTATTTGCTTCTCCCACAACAGCAAATCGAAGATCCTATCGACTTTTGTGACGTCGAAGTCATATCTTTCTTCTTTAGCCGATTTTTTCAGCCACTGGCACGTTATTGCCTTTTTGTTCCTGGTCCACTCGGCCGATGCCACCTCCGCGTCGTTGTCACTCGAGTCGGAGTCCGTTGCGTAGGCGACGTGGGTGACTTTCTTGAAGGCCTTCTTTGACTCTTGAAAGTGCTGTTCGTGGGCCGTCACCTTTTGGGCCAAATGGGCCAAGCTCTCAAAGTATTGGGTCGAAAACCTCTCCCGGATGGGGGCCAAAAGGCCATGGAAGGCTAAGTCGGCTAGCTGTGAATCCGAAAACACCAGGCTGTAACAGCGGTTCCTTATGTCCCTGAATCGCTAGATGTAGTCTTGAACCAATTCTTCATGTTTCTGCCTGATGTTGGTCAAGTCCGACAACTTCATCTCGTGTGTGCCAGAGTAAAAATAACTGTGGAACTTCTTCTCGAGATCGGCCCAGCTCTGAACCGAGTTGTAGGGCAGGGATTAAAACCATATGAAGGCCAATCCCGAGAGAGACAGTGGAAACAATCATACTCTTAGTGCGTCAATATCCGATGCTTCTTCACACTGAGCCAGAAATTGGGTGACATGTTCATAAGTTGAGACGTTGTTGCCCAGAGAATTTTGAAAAATCCGGTACCTTGTATCGGTTTGGCAGGGGCACCCTCTCAAAATATTCTGGATATGGGTATCGATACATATTGCTGGAGTCCTTTGGCTTAAGGCCGAACTGATCACGCATGACGTCTGAGATCAGATCGGCCCAAGGCTTATTTTCTTGAGCTTGCAGCTGTGGCATCGGCTCGTACTGCTCATACTGCATGGGAGGCTGCCGATGCCGTGTCTGTGGCGAATAAGGTTGATAGTACTGCTCATAGTTGCCTGCTAGGTATTGATGTTGGACTTGATTCATGGCAGGAGGCGGCTGTGGTATAAACGGAAGGCGCTGCTCGGGGGGAGGCCGAACACTGTTGGAGTTATGAGGTAGGTCTGGTGTGTAACTGTCGATCGACATTTTTGTGCAAGGGAGATTGTCGATCGGCGCCGAACATGTTTTCCACCTGTTCCTGGGGAAGTATTGGAGCCCCGTGGCCCTGATGCAAAGGCTGTTGTCTGATCAGGAGCTTGGGAGCTGGTTTTGCAGCCGATGATTGTTCATTCGGCTGAATAGGGGCTCCCCCTGGAGGAGTCGGCTGTCCCAATGGAGGAATTGGTAGCCCTTATGTCAACATGGTCCTGTAAGGTGGGAATCAGCCATCAGGGAACCAGGTTGGTCCCCTTGGCAGCTGTTCGGCTATCTTTGAATCAACCACGATGCTTATCATGTTGTTCAATGTGTTCACCAGTATCCCTGACCGGTTGACAAGTGCGTAGTGGACAGCCGAGTCAATCCGGTCTTGAAGTGTGAGCAACCCTGAGTCATCTTGCTCCTATTTGATGTCTTCAATCTTCCTTTTCCCCTTTTTGTCCTTGCTGGAGGTGGCTTCGGAGTCGAAGTCCTCAGGGATCACGAACTTGTACTTCTGAACGATTGACCCAGACCTGGTTTGGGTGTAGGATCACAAATAATGTGCTTGCAGTCGTTCCACCATCTGCTGGTAGTTGGCCTGCTGTTCAGCCGACAGCTTGTCCATAGTCACAGGGATGACGTTGTCCTGGTCCAGCTTCGTGGCCACGACGTTCACCATTGTGTTGGATCTGGGAGTTGGTGTCCCACTGGGTGTGCCAAAAGCGTGTTGATGAGAATTTTTCCCACGCGTTGGCATTGGGAGATCTGCTTAACTCTAGTGCAGGTCCAAAACTGGCACGCCCTCTCAATCACCAAAGGCGACCAATTTTGGACCTGCACTGGAGTTAAGCAGATCTCCTAGGCCAGCCAGGTCCCTTTCCAAATACTACTTTGAGGGCTTTCACAATGGAAAACACGACCTTTCCGTTGCGATGCTTTGGCTTAGTATGGTGGTCTGCCTTATATTCAAAATGTTTGCCTTTCCTCTGGACAGGGTGGCTTGCAACAAGAAAACGACGATGACTCATGTACACTACCTTCTTACATTGTTTCAAGTAGATACTTTTGGTTTCATCCATATAGTGGGTGCAAGCCTTATACCCCTTGTTTGACTGTTTGGATAGGTTGCCAAGTACATGCCAATAGTTGATGGTAACGAACAGCAACGCTCCTAGGTTAAACTGCTCCTGTTTGTCCTCATCTCACACGGGGACACCTTCTTTCTTCCACAGCAGTTTCAGATCTTCGACCAATGGTCTCAGGTACACATCAATGTCGTTTCTAGGTTGCTTTGGGTCTTGAATAATAATCGACATCTGAATGTACTTTCACTTCATGCATAGACAAGGGGGGAGGTTGTAGATACACATTATGGGAGGTGTCACCCCGGGGTGCCACAAAAACCCGGATTGAACCTTAACAAAAGTCAGACCGAGTGTCCTCGGGATGAGACCGAGAGTTTGACTCCCCCCGGGAGTCGGGCATGCCGGCCTTCCCCCGAGTCCGACCTCGGCCCCTTCTCTCGACTCCAACTCGTTGCCCGACCTTGAGCATCCTCGGGAGGAAACTTGGCAGCAAGGAGGAAGAGGGAGGAGACAACCCGGCAAAGATCGACACCACCGCGGCACAGAGCAGGGTCCTGTGGTCGGGCAGACCACAAGACACCCATGGTGTACAGAACCTAGCATACCAGCATGTACTTTATCAGATATTCTTTGTACCCCACTGTTTGTCTCTCTTAGTCGTAGCTTTCTTGGCCCCCAAGTTCATCTGTTTCTGCCCCACTTGAGGTATAAAAGGGAGGGCAGGGGGCTGAGAAAAGAGGCTCTCCTGATTCCCTCTCACGCTTGTAACTCTTGTTCATCATCAACCCCAGAGGAAGAACAACACACACTGGACGTAGGCCTATTATCCTTTGGGAGGGTTGAACCAGTATAAATCCTTGCGTCTCGTTTCTTGGCTCATCTTAGGATTCGAATCGACCATCGGATCCATCGGAGGACAACTTCTCTACCAAACTCTCTTCTACCTCCTCGGGGACCACCCTTGGTGGACTGCCGACCCATCCGTCGACACACATCGTTACAGGCCAAGTGCTGTGGCCGCTGCTCATCTCTCCAAAAGCATTCATGCATCTGTACTTAAACTGAACCTTATGTTTCATGCATCCTCGCCGAAGTCTTTAAATGTTCTGTCAGTATTTCACCACTGCAACCCATCGGTGGGGTGTCTCAGCATGCCGTCTTGTTGGCGTTATTCTGCGTGCTAGCGCATCATTCTTGCATGCTCTTTGTTCCTGAACAGACGCTTGAGCCATGGTATTATAGGAAAATACCACATCACCTTATCAAGAACTCTCTTCTTCGAATGCTGTCCATCAACTTTGCCTGGATCATCTCGTCTGATCTTGTATCGAAGTGCTTTACAAACCGGACATGCTTCTGGGTTCTCGTACTCCTCACCACGATAGAGGATACAATCGTTAGGACATGCATGTATCTTCTGTACCTCTAGTCCTAGAGGGCAAACTAACTCTTTGCTTCGTACGTTGATCCCGACAATTCGTTTCTCTCTAGAAGAATGTTCTTCATGAGTTTTAGTAACTCGCCAAATGCCTTGTCACTTACACCATTTTTGGCCTTCCATTCCAAGAATTCCAGCGCTGTACCCAACATTTTGTGCCCTTGTTCGCAACCTAGGTACAAGAACGTTTTGTGGTCCGCCAACATACGCTCCAATTTGTGCACCTCCTTTTCACCTTCGTAGTCCTCCTGTACGTCGCGCAACATATGAACAAGGTCATCGGCACCGTCGTTTTCTTCAACATCCCCATCCGCCTGACCTACTGTATTCCCTTCAAACCCATCGTATTGACCACAGTCCAAAATGTTGTCGTATTCTTCTTCATCTTCTTCCATTGCAACCCCTATCTCTCCGTGTGATATGCAGCAATTGTAGTGAGGCATGAATCCTGACTGAAACAAGTGGACAACGTATAAAGCCCTTATGCTTGTTGGCATTGGCCAAACTCAAAAAATAATGCACGCCTTGAATAAACTCTGTGGGCTGTCGGTCCGCGGTGTACTTCCTTTGCCGATCCATCTACATGAAATGCACAAAAAGCGTAAGAAAAATCAACGAAAGTCAAACCATTTAAATAATATGGCAATAATTATATATATATATAAAGTCAGACAATAATTATATAATAATCCAACCTACGTAATGTGTTGTACTTAAAAAAATTTAAAAATTATTTTTAAAAGTTCTTTTAATGTTCTACGTAGTGTTTTTATTTTTAACTATTTTAACCTTTTTTAAATTACCTTAGTTTTCTAATATACAATCAAATTTTTTATATTTTTCCTTTTGTCATCTATTTTATAACATTTTTGTCCACAAGTTTCTCTCTTATCATTTTTCATAAACATTTTTAGAGGTAAAAGTGCATGTAAATATACCTACAAATGTAATTATGCTAAGCATACTTAGAGGATGGAGTTGTGGATTTGAAGAAGTAAAAAAATATTCCCCAAACAAATTTTCTCTTTTCATTTTCCATGAACTTATTTAGAGATAAAAATATATATAAATATACTGTAAAAAATAATATGCTCAGCATAGATCATAAGAAGATGAAGTTGCTAACCTTGTAGATCCCTCAGATTTGTGTATTATCACCAAAATAATTTCACAAAAAATTTTGGCAGCAACTCCCTTCTTCTCCAAACCTTTGAAACACTGGCTCGAGCTGGAGGAGGAAGAAGAAGTATAAAAACACATTCACTTTAGTCCCGGTTGGTGTTAGCAGCTGACACTAAAGATCATTTAGATCTTTAGTCCAGGTTGGTAACACCAACCGGGACAAAAGATAACATCTTTAGTCTCGGTTGGTGTTACCAACCGTGACTAAAGGTCCCCGGCGCTCCGACAGTTCCCACAGAATCTAATCGTAATTAATCTTTTGTCCCTATTGGTAACACCAACCTGACTAAAGGTCATAGAGAGCCGTTGCCTTTTTTAACCGGGACTAAAAACTTTTTCTAGTCTCGGTTTATATTGAAACCGAGACTATTATGGATTTTGACCAGTGAAGTAAAGATCATTTTTCTAGTACTGATACACGTAGCTTCATGTGGGTCCAAGATCAGATTTATATTTCAGCTCTTTCATTTTGTCAGTTTAGTCCATATAATTCAATAGTTGATTACTTGGCCCAAATATTGTACCAAAGACCTTAGAAAGCAATAAATGTTAAACACATTGTACCTCTGCCTCACATGTCACTCAATTAGTTGACCCAACCTTATCTTGTTCGCGATAACTACCGGAATCATCCATGCGACCATGCCTCCAGACACATTGGCGGTCGAATCCTAGTGGCACTTGGATCTACACCATAGCAACGGCCACTGATTCGGCACCTCAGAGGCGGCATGGTACGAGCCATCGGTGGAGGGCCCTGTCCTCCTCCCCCAACGAGTGCCTCTCCTCTCTTCCTCTCCCGCACTGACGAGCTAGACGACCGACGTTGGAGAACGACGACGAGCTCAGTCGACACAAGGGTGAAGGATGAAGACAACCTTCGCGGTGATGGAAGAGATTGTGCGGCCAGCGAACTGCTCGTCACCGACCTGTTGCTGTTGCATCGACAACCACTGATTTGGCGCCTCCAGTTGGCTACGGCGAAGCGATAATTCGTTGGCGGTGTTAGATGGGCGGTCATGGCGGCATCACAAGGGCGGCGAGGACCTCTCATCCGTTCTCTATTCTCTGCTTTTGCATGTGAGGAAGGACGCAACGAACCCTTGACCTCCACAACGCGTCCGTGCCCCTCTCTCTCTGTGCCACAAGCCCTCGATCTGGGCGAAGAACGCGTGACTCATTTTGGGCACGCAGTCTTTAGGTTGTAATGCCAGAGCAGTACGTGGCGCTGAATCTACGACGTGGAATGCATAGGCAGAACGACACATCAACACACTGTGAAAGCCCTTACAATGCATGGGAGCTTCAAATGGACCCCACACAATATTTCTATTTGAGGCCCTCTATTTTCTATTTAAGTCCTTACAGAGTTCTATTATTTATTTTTGTCTTAATTTTACACAGAAGTCCTCAAATGAGAAAACATCATCACATTGTCACCTTACCCTCCACACCAAACATCCCCACTCCTTCTCATTCGTTGCCGTCGAGAGCGGCGATGTAACTACCCGACGCCTATTGAATATATAAGCACATGTAGATTTAATTTATTCCATCAATAAATCATGACATTGAACATGTAGGCTAACACTATCACATCATACAATCTATACATGTAAACTAGGCAACAGAACATGAACAGATCGAATATGCGTAAAATTATGAATGTGTACCGAGAGTTCTAGATGTTCAGCAAACACAGCAGGACCAACTCGTGGCACTGGGCATTGACAATGATGCGCAGCACCCGAGCGAAGAAGAAGACGAGCCGTGGTGGACAAATAACAAGCAGTCATGAGAAGTGCTTTCCAAAAATCTTATTGCCGCCTTCTCCTGGTGGAGGACGTTGAAGGCGAAGGTTCCGGAGACCTGCTCTCTTGATCGCCGGTGCATGCCGACGAGAGCGACGGAGTAGACTGCGAGCGATGGCGCCATATAGAGGAGGAGGCAAACCTTATATTGATTTCATGTGTGTTGCGAGGAGAGGGCGACTCGATTTTGTAGAGATAACAAGAGCATGATCAGGATACCTGCATGATCTCCACTCCATGTAACCGAACCGGATAAGTCGCGTGTAACTTATCTGGACTCCACGCCTCTCCATGCATCACATTATTCGGTGTGTTTCCAAAAAAACAAGGTTTTCAAAAACAAACAGAATTTTGTAGCAAAACAAAACTTCAAAAGGAAGTCGTGTCTGTGCAGGCAAGAGGAGCCCATTTTGGTGGACCATTCACGTGCATGTCACGTACGTGCGGGTGAGGGGAGCACACACGCGCAGGTGTTCCTTTAGTTCTCTCCACCACACATGCCTCAAGTGGCTGGGAGAGCACTATCTCTTTTAAGGAGGTTTCACTCCTAAAATCGGCAAGGTGGTACTAAAGTTTGACATGCATGACCCATGAGGTGGGGTTTTGTGATTTTTCAAAGAATTAATCTCCATATGGGCCTTAGCCCACATATTAATTCCAATAATCCCTCACCAAATCTCAAAACCTCATAGAGATTTGCCTTTTTCAATGTGTTGTTTATATACCAGCGGTTCGATGGAGGCTGGTTAAGGTTGAACATCCACCTAGAACTCTAAGCTACACTTACTCATAACTTGAACTATGGACTATGCCTTGAATTTCAAGTTTTGTGTAAGCAAGTTTCACTCAGAGTATTATCTGGTACTAGGCCGTCAGTAGACTACCCCTCAGGTGGAGCATATAAGTCATACTCTTTGGTCTATTAGTAAGCATTCTAGGAGATTCACCCAAAATCTCCTAAGACTACGACCAACAGTCAAGCTCACATAGGTGTTTTATTTTAAGAATGCTCTGCAAGATAGCATCTTCGCTAATTAAAGTCAACAAAATGCATTAAGGTATAGCCAACCTGTATTGCAGCTCATGAGAGTACATGCATCTTCACTTAGGGAGGGTTTTAGAAAGGTCCTAATTCACGGGATCTCCGATCACGTAGGTTGGGTTACCACCATACTGCAACTCACATGGGTCTCGTACACATATCCTTCGATGCATAGTCTACCACATTCCATGATATTCCCTTTGTGAAGGGATCTGCCAAGTTTCTAGCTATTTGCATGTAATCCAATGTTATAACTCCGGAGTTTCTCAATTTTTTGACAGACTTAAACTGTCTTTTCACATGTCTAGACGTTTTCATGTTATCCTTAGAACTGTTGACCTTGACAATTACCGTTTGATTGTCAGAGTTCATAAGGATAGATGGCACAGGTTTTTCAATCACAGCCAGATCCATCAGTAGATCACACAACCATTTTGGCTCAACAATAGCAGTATCTAGTGTCGTAAGCTCTACTTTCATGGTTGATCTCGTCAAAATGGTACGTTTGCAAGACCTCCATGAAACAAGACCACCACCTAGTGTGAAGACATATCCACTAGTGGCTTTGATCTCATCAACATAACAGTTCCAATTAGAATCACTATACCTCTCCAGTACCGCAGGATACCCAGTATAGTGAAGCCCTAAGTTCACAATGCCTTTTAGATAGCGCATCACTCGCTCAAGCGCTCGCCAATGATCATCTCCCAGATTAGAGGTAAACCGGCTCAATTTGTTCACAACAAAGGAGATGTCAGGCCTAGTTGTGCTAGCTTGGTACATAATTGTGCCAATGATTTGAGAGTACTCCAACTGATTCCTAGCAATTGTCTTGTTCTTGCGAAGCAACAAGCTAGGATCATAACGTGTTGGAGAAGGCTTGCTATCAAGGTAGCCAAAGCGACATAAGATATTCTCCACATAATGGGACTGCATAGAGTGTAATCCCATCCTCACCTCTAATTAGCTTAATGTTCAAGATAACATCAACTACTCCCAAATCCTCCAATCAATTACTCCCAAATCCTTTATATCAAAATTTTGTGATAAGAATGATTTAACCTCATTAATCACCTCAAGATTTGTCCCAAAGATGAGTATGTCATCAACATACAGGAACATAATAACTTCCTCACCCTCACCATGGTGATAGTATACGCATTTATCTGCCTCATTGACAGCGAAGCCTATAGATGTTATTGTTCTATCAAATTTCTCATGCCACTACTTAGAGCTTGTTTTAGACCATACAAAGACTTCAACAATTCTCACACCTTGCCTTCTTGACCTTCTACACAAACCCATCAGGCTGATCCATGTACATTTCCTCATCCAGCTCACTTTTAAGAAAAGCTGTCTTAACATCCATTTGATGAATGCGAAAACCATGTGAGGCAGCCAGGGAAAGTAGCACACAAATTTTGGTCAGTCTAGCAACGAGCGAGTAAGTGTCAAAGAAGTCTTTGCCTTCTTTCTGATTATAGTCCTTTGCAACAAGCTAAGCCTTGTACTTTTCAATAGTACCGCCAAGTCCAAGCTTTTTCTTGAACACCCGCTTGCAACCCACAAGTTTGCAACCATAAAGTCGCTCTGTCACCTCCCAAGTCCCGTTAGTGAGAATGGAATCCATTTCACTACGGACAGCCTCCTTCCAGTAGTTTGCATCCGGAGATGCATATGCTTTTGAAGTTGACTTAGGAGTATCATCCACGAAGCACACAGTGAAATCATCACCAAAATACTTAGCCGTCCTTTGTTTCTTGCTCCTCCTAGGAGCTTCACTGTCATCCTCCTTAGCAGTGGCGAATCTAGGATTTTAGCTTAGGGTATGCCGCCTAAAAGAATTCAACACAAGTTTTTGATAACAATTATAAAAATAACAACGTGATTAGGTATATATGTACTATGTAAAATGCTAAATCTTTTATTTTTGATTAAATAAAAACAATCCACTAAATAAAATATAAATAGTTCAAACACGATACTGATAATTGAAAATATATGCATAAAAGAGTACCAAAGACTTACAATGCTATTTTTCTGACTAATTTATTCGACGCTTCCGAAGGGACATGAATGTCTGAATTATATCATCTTCATCAACTTGAAAGAAAATATCCCTCTCAATAAAAGTGACTAGACAATCATCCAAAAGACTATCTCCCATCTTATTTCGTAATTTTGTTTTCAATAAAACCATTGCAGAAAATGCCCTTTCAACACTTGCTGTTGCCACAGGTAGAAGTAATACCAATTTAAGAAGCTCATAGACCATATCATACACCGTGTGTCTTTTTGTTTCAACAAGCTTAATTAAGAGATCAACAATATTTTCTAACCCTTTGAAACTATCATCCTGTGTCATGTCATCAATATAATTATGCAGCTGCAATTCAAGTTTGAGCAAATTATAATTTGGGAACTCATTTGGGTAGAACTCAGCTAGTCTGCGTAGCTTCCGTGCATCAAAAGAATTAAATGAATTAGAAGGATTGAAGGCCGACATATAAGACAATAATTCCATATTAATCTCATCAAACCGATTATCAAGTTCTTGACTTATTTGATCAATGACACCAATATATATTTCTCTTCTGAAGTGGTCATCATTGGTTTGCTTTCGGGCACGAGCTCTCCTTGCTGATTTTTCATAAGGAACATAATCACCATCCATTGTAGGAACATCAACACCATGTTTATCACAAAATGAAGTGACCCTCTCAAGAAAATTATCCCAACCGTCAGATCTCAATTCTTGCATTCTTTTCTTTGCCACATTAACAAGTGATATTGCATTAAGAATATCTTGCTCTCTTCTTTGCAAACACTCAGATAACTCATTTGTGTATCCAAGAATAAGATACATTAAGTCTGCAAAGAAAACAAATTCAAAGGTCTCAAATGCTCCAAGAACAAAATGTATTTTGGTCCAATCATCCTTATGTGAATGATCATCTCCAAGATCAGCCAATACATCATAGATAGCTTCATACATGGTAATAATGTTGCATACAGTTTTATAATGAGATCCCCATCGAGTATCTCCAGGCCTAGGCAAACCCATCTGTTGATGTAACCCACTTCCAGATTCAATTTCACCACAATCAAGTGCATTATTGACACTCTCAAGTCTAGCATTTCTAAGCATGTCATGACGCTTACAAGAAACTCCAACAATATTTAATAATATAGATATTTGATAAAAAAACTCTTGCAATCAGTATTTCCCTTGGCAACAGCAACAAGAACCAATTGGAGTTGATGAGCAAAACAATGAATATAATAAGCAGAAGGAGATTCTCGCATTATCAATGTTTTCAACCCTTTAATATCTCCTTTCATGTTGCTACCCCATCATATCCCTGACCACGGATTTGAGTCATAGTCAAGCCATGAGTAACAAGTAAAGCTTCAATTGCATCCTTAAGTGATAGAGAGGTAGTATCATCTACATGAACAACCCCAATAAAATGCTCACATGGCCTTCCCATTTATCAACATAACACAAGCAAAGAGCTAATTGTTATTTATGTGATATATCACTAGACTCATCAGCTAAAATTGCATAGGGCTCATCACCAAGTTCTTCAATTATTTTTTTCTAGTTTCTATGGCACAACAATGAATAATTTGCTTTTGTATGTCTGGGCAAGTTAAGGTACAATTACCTGGAGCATTGTTCAAGACATACTTATTCACTTCTTCACTGTTTTCGGCAAGAAACTTCAAAAGTTCAATAAAGTTTCCTCTGTTGCTAGACTCTTCACTTTCGTCATGTCCACGGAATGCCAATCCTTGATGCAAAAGAAACTTGATACATCTAAGTGAATATGTTAACCTTTTCTTATAAAGACGAAGATCCTCATCACCCACTTCTCAATGTGATAATCAATTGCTACCTTGGGGTTTATAAAACCAATATATCTCTCTTGAGCTGCATTATGTGCCATAGAACCACTATGTTTAAGAAGTGCTTTGTTTCCTATATTCCAATCATTCCATCCATCAACAACAAATGTATTTGAACTTGTACCCTTCTTGAACAAGTAGCATATAAAGCAAAAACCAGAATCCTTCTTGATACTATATTCAAGCCACTCATGATTATACATCCATACAAAATTGAATTGGCGATCTCTAGCTCCAATTTTTCTTGATGGAAAATAATGTGCAAAAGGTTTAAATGGTCCTTTAATAATTATGCTCTTCGAATTGCATCTTGAACATTAACATGATAACTTTAAATGGGTTGTCTTTCACCTGGATCATGTGGAAGGCGATTGATGTCATAAACCGGCGGTTGTGATGTAGCCGGTGGCAATGGCGGAGGCGAGGGCACACGATCTACAATTTCTTCAATGACCACTCCATCTTGCTCTTGATTCTGCTCTTGTACAAAAGTTTCAACCAGAGATGGGCCAATATTTGAAGCAGTAGCTGCTGCCGCCTTCTTTGTAGCATGTTTCTCAAAAAGAGATGCAATGTCTCCTTGTCTCTTCATAATCCAACTGTTCTGAAAACAATATTGACGTAACAAAAATTTCTCAGTGACAGCGTGCAGTATAATGCAGTGTGTGAGCAAAAGTGGAACTAAAAACAAAAAAAAATCACTAATAAACTAATCAGGAGCACACAAATAATTGTTATTCATATTCTTGTATAGAACAACGGCGTATTGGGCAGTGGGATAGTGCCTGTTACGTCTCATATATTATATTGCAGCTACTGTGCGCAAGTGTGCAGAGAGAAAACTACAAAAGTATTCAACTAGTACTAGTACATGTGTGATGACAGATGCGTCGTCCTCTTTTCTTCCTTCCCTGTTCCTGCTTTGTTCCTCTTCCTTGTTCTTCTTCCTTCTATTTCACATCTGATCAGAGGATGGTTGGGCCGGACACTGCCGACGGCTGGTGCCGGAGGCCAGCGGCGCGGGGGGCCGGCGGCATGAGGGACTAGCGCGGGGGCTGGTGACGCGGGGGGCTGACGGCACGAGGGACTAGCGCGGGGGCCAGCGACGCGGGGGACCGGCGAGGGGGGCCGACGACGGGGACCGGCGTGGGGCCGGCGGCGTGGGCGGCCGGCGGAGCGCGAGGGTGTGGGCGGCGTGCGTCACGCGCGATTCTGAGGCGACGAGGCGACGAAGTCAGATTGATTTCTGATTTGTATGTTTTTTATTTTTCACTAAATAAACATATATACTATACCTCCTTATACGTGGGCCTTAGGGTATGCCAGGGCCCACCTAGCATACCCTGTGGATCCGCCCCTGCTCCTCAGTGACAAGTTCATGTGTATGTTTTTTGACAATAAATTGTAGGAGAGGCTCCTCCTGTGATTATATATTAAATAGAAAAGTATAAAGTTACATAATTACATATTTACAAGTATTTTACATAAATGAGTCTAGCCATGATTGCCAGATATATAAGTTTGCCTCTTTTGCTCTGTGCATAAGGAGAGCAAAATTCCTTTTTATAGTTATTCTTCCACATCAAAAAAGACACTAGGATGTTTTGAAAGATAAAACCATTCCTACAACTCCAGATGTTCCAGCAAGCAATGCCCACTACCTCAACAAAGAAAGGTTGTCCAAAATTGATCTTACTGGACTGAACCATGTTCAAGAATTCCATATGTGTATCCCAATGTATGTCCAGGTAGTTCCAGCAATGTTGGGCAAATTGACATGTAAAGAAAAGGTGATTTGTGTCTTCCAGCTGATTATTGGGACATAGAACACATTCAGGTCCATCTGGTTCATGAAGTTTCTTTTTGGAAGCATAGCTCTAGTTAGCCTGTCCACTAATAGCAGCTAGAGGAAAACCTTAATTTTCATGGTGCATTTGCTTTTCCAAATTGATGTGATTAATGTGGATGGGTTCAGAAGGGCAAAGAAGATAGCTTAGACCTGTTTTGATTGGAATTTATCTGAACCCTAGGAATAAGACCAAATACATTTTCTTGAGCCAAGAGATTTCCTCCATTTTCAGAGACAACGGCTGAAATTTCTACATGGCCTGACTGGAAATGGGTAGATGAAAGTTCTGTGAGAAAAAGTTGTTGTTTGAATGTAGAAACTGAGATATCTTCGTTCAATGCGAATGAATATAAGGAGAGGCAAACCAATTCCATGATACCGTCACACCATTGATATTTCCAGAGAATAGCAATGTCACCTTTGTTAATCCGAATAGCAGTGATTGTTCTGTATAAAGGAATGAGCCGGTAAATATCCTTCCACCAAAATGAGCCCTCTTCTTTAGTAGCGTGTGGTGGGTTCAAGTGTATGTTCAATTTGTTCTGGTGGTGTGATTGAGCTGGGAATTATTTAGAAGGCTGGCTAGAAGAACTATGTGTATCCTTCATTGGAAAACGGCTCTCAAAGAAGGTAGCATCACGAGACTCCAGAATTGTACCAACATGCATGTCAGTTACCTCAGATTTGACTATTAAAAATATATAGGCAATGCTGTGGTGAGCATATCCCAGAAAGACACAGTCCACAGTCTTAGGTCCAAGCTTGCGCTTCTTCGTTATTGGTACATTGACTTTTGCCAAACATCCCCATGTGCGTAAGTAAGAAAGTGATTGTTTTCTCATAATCCATATCTCGTATGGTGTTTTATCCTTATTTCTGTTATGAACTCTATTCAACACATGATTCGAGGTCAACAATGTCTCCCCCTCCATGCCTTAGGTAGTCCCGCAGTATCTAACATGGCATTCACCAAGTCAGTCAGCGTGCGGTTCTTCCTTTCGGCAATCCCATTAGACTCAGGAGAATAGGGAGGTGTCCTCTCATGTTTGATTCCATGTTGTTAACGGTCCTTAACTGCCAAAATACGACCATCAATCCCTACATAAATTGAAAAAAGGATGAACATCAACGTAGTGATAGAGTTATTTACTAACCTTTTCCACGAGTGTTGGTGATTATTTGTATGCAGGTGAATAATACATCAAAATGAAGTGAAAGCATGCTTTCGTGGTGAAGAAACACAACTCCGACCAATCAATGTTCGCCACCTCAGCATCGCATGGATTGAGGGGCCCACAAGTCAGCTTAAACCGACTTAAAGTGGGACCAAACCACCCTCAACTGCCTTAGGGGGCCACATGGAAGTCACTGGTGAAAGGCAGTGGAGAGAGGGGATGACCAGGGTTCGGCTGAATCATGTCTGGCTCCCCACCCCCACTCCAATCCAAGGTATCAGAGTTTCTCTATGTCCGACCACCCACCATCTCGAGCACCACCAACCCGATGGAGGCCAATGACTGGCTCCACGCCATTGAGAAGAAGCTCAACCTCCTCCAGTCCACAGACAAGGAGAAGGCCACCCACCAACTTTAGGGTCCCGCTTCTGCATGGTGGGACAATCATCTGATGACCCGCCTGGTAGGAACGGAGGTTACATGGGCAGAGTTCTGCTGTAGCTTCCAGAAGGCACAGATTCTCGATGAGATAGTGGCTTAGAAGAAGAGATAATTTCATGTACTGCATCAAGGAAGCAGGACTGTGACCGAGTACCTTCATGAGTTCAACCGCCTCTCGTGCTACGTACCCGAGGATGTGCGCACTGATGCCGAGAGGCAGGAGAAGTTTTTGGCTAGTCTCGACAATGAACTGACCAACCAGCTAATCTCCGATGACTATGCTAACTTCGAGAAGCTGGTGGACAAGGCTATTCATCGGGAGGACCAGCGGAATAAAATGGACTACAAGAAAAAGGTGGCCCAGTTCCAGACGCACCAGGGGAACAACCAAAGGCCTCACTTCATGGCTGGGCAACAGGGTGGACCCTCCACCATGATCGTCCACCAACACTGCCCGTTTCACTCGTGGAACTTTAACCCCAACCCCAACTGTGGTAGCAACGACAACGAGGGATAGCCTCACCGAAACCCAGCTCCGTGCCCGCCAATGGCTCCAGCCCAGCCAGCTCAACCCAAGAAGGATTTTGGGGGAAAGCCGCTGGTTTGCTTCAACTACAACGAGCCCGGACACTTCACCGACAAATGTCCAAAGCTAAAGCACACTAGGCCTAAGTTTGTCCAGGCGCGAGTCAACCATGATACAGAAGAAGAAGCCCAGGCAGCGCCAGAAGTAATATTAGGTAGAACTCAATCTCTCCTACCGTATATTTCATTTTGATGCAACACATTCTTTCATATCCAAGAGATTTGCTGTGGAACATGGGCTAAAAAGGGAGAAACTTGTCACACCGATATGTGTTCACACTCCGGGAAATAGTTTGACTTTCGTCAGCTATAGTCCCTCGGTGACAATAGAAACCCAAAGGTCACGATTTCTAGCCAACCTCATCCTTCTTGAATCCAAAGACCTAGACATCATTCTCGGGATGGATTTGTTGACAAGGTACAAGGGAGTGGTCAACTACGCGACGCACACCATCACTCTAACCAATGCAGAAGGAGAAGTGGTTACCTTCCAATCTCCGATTCCCCAAGACCATGGAGTAAGCTTGAACCAGACTTCTGGCAAAGACAAGACAACGCCAGACGAGAAGAATCTCAAGAAGTTGGAGGACATTCATGTAGTCCAAGAGTATTCGAAGGTTTTTTCGGAGGATCTTACAACCATGCCACCAAATAGGGAGATCGAGTTCAAGATTGACTTGGTACCGAGAACAGATCCGATCTCCAAGAGGCCCTACAAAACGGCAGCCAATTAGATGGCAGAAGTCAAAAAGCAAGTTGATGAACAACTACATAAAGGGTATATTGGCCCGAGCATGTCGCCTTGGGGTGCTCCAGTAATTTTCGTAGAGAAGAAAGACAAGACCAAGAGAACGTGCGTTGATTATTGCGCACTTGATGAGGTCACTACGAACAACAAGTACCCATTACCTCGAATTGATGACTTGTTTGACCAACTGAAAGGAGGCACGGTGTTCTCCAAGATAGACCTGCGATTAGGCTTTCACCAGTTAAGGATCAGGGAAAAAGACATCCCAAAGACAACCTTCGCATATGGGTTGTACGAGTGCACGTTATGTCCTTCAGACTCACGAATGCATCGGTCTTCTTCATGAACCAGATAAATAAAGTGTTCATAGATTTCTTGGACAAGTTCGTAGTGGTATTCATCAAAGACATACTCATCTACTCCAAGTCAGAGGCTGAACATGAGCAGCATCTGTGTCTGGTACTCAAAAGGTTGAAGGAGCACTAGTTATACGCCAAGTTTATCAAGTGTGACTTTTGGCTTGAGGAAGTTAAGTTCCTTCATCACGTCATAACTGCTCAAGGAGTGGTAGTAGACCCGACGAACATGGAGTCAGTTACCAAGTGGACCCCACCAAAGACAGTCACTTAGATTAGGGGTTTCCTTGGACTCACGAGTTTCTACCGCCGCTTCATCGAAAAATTCTCCAAGATTGCCAGACCAATGACACAACTGCTAAAGAAATATGAAAAATTCAAGTGGTCCACGGAGTGTGACAAAAGCTTTGAGGAACTCAAGAAAAAGATAGTGTCTGCACCCGTTTTAACCCTATCAGACTAACAAAAGACTTCCAAGTGTATTGTGACATTTCTCGTCACGGGTTGGGATTTGTGCTGATGCAAGAAGATAGAGTGGTTGCATAAGCTTCATGCTAGTCGTGACCCCATGAGAGTAAGTATCCAACCCATGACTTGGAGTTAGCAGCAGTGGTCCATGCCTTGAAGATTTGGCGACACTACCTTATTGGTAATCGTTGTGAGGTATATACAAACCACAATAGTCTAAAATACATTTTCACCCAACCTGACCTAAACCTCCAACAATGAAGATGGTTGGAATTGATCAAAGACTATTCTGGTGGGTCAGCATGAGAAGAGAAATCATGGAATTCGTCGCACTATGTTACGTATGTCAGTGAGTAAAGGTGGAACACCAGAGACCTGCAGGGTTGCTACAACCTCTTAAGATTCCGAAATGGAAATGGGATGAAATTGGGATGGACTTCATCACGGGTCTGCCCAGAACTTCCATCGGTCATGACTCTATTTAGGTGATTGTGGATCGACTACAAAAGTCACTCACTTCATTCCGATACATACCACCTATTCCTGGAAGAAGCTAGTGGAGCTTTACCTAGCAAGAATCATGTGTCTGCATGGAGTGCCTAAGAAGATCGTGTCCGATCGAGGAAGTCAGTTCACCTGAAAGTTCTGGCAAAAATTGCAAGAAGAATTGGGGACTCATCTGAACTTTAGCACTGCTTACCACCCTCAAACTGATTGTCAGACTGAAAGGGTCAACCAGAAACTGGAAGATATGTTGAGAGCTTGTGCACTTGACTTTGGTGGAGCTTGGGACAAGAGCCTGCCATATGCTGAGTTCTCATACAAGAACAGTTACCAAGCCAGTCTGCAGATGGCTTCGTTCAAAGCATTATACGGTAGGAAGTGCCGCATGCCACTCTTCTAGGATCAAATGGGAGAATGCCAGTTATTTGGGACTGATGTCTTGAATGAGGCAGAAGAAAACGTAAGGCTTATTTGAGAAAGGCTGAAAACTGCCTAGTCTCAACAGAAAAGCTATGCCGACAACCCTAGGAGAGAGCTTAGCTTTGAAGATGAAGACTATGTGTACCTCCACGTCATTCCGATCCGGGGAGTACATCGCTTCCAGACATAACGAAAGATGGTGCCACTCTTTGTGGGACCCAACCAAATCCTGGAACGCCAAGGAGAAGTCGCTTACGTACTCGAGCTTCCCTCCTCTATGGAAGGCATTGAAGATGTGTTCCACGTCTCCCTACCGATGGGTCTGATGGTTGACTCGAGAACAATGCGAGCCAAGATTTTAGACAGGTTTGGCGCTCCCATAGGATTACAAGCCTATGTCCTGTGTTCTTTGTTGGGGTGGTGTATGAACCAGATTTATGTACAAGTGAGAGTTCGGGATTGGATCTATCCTTCCTCCTCGCCCACGCGACTTGCCATCCCTTTTATAGTTCAAGGGGGTAGTTACAAAGGGCCTTGGGGGTGCAAGAAAGCTTGTCATATAGTAAAAAGCAAGTATAGACATAATCTGAAAAAGTACACAAACCCCTTGGACTCTAGTCGTCGTGGGCATCTTGTGCGCATACTTGCCTCGCAATCCATCCTTCGCAGGTACCTCGTGCGCAGTCCTGTCAGGTGACGTCATCTTCTGTCGAGCTGTCCCCTCCTTGTCCCCTCTGTGAGCCTTGTTGAGGACGCCTCCTTTTCGAACAGGAAAGCTTGCCCTTTCGAGGTCGGGGCCATTCGTAGAGGTCGAGTTAAGGGGCTGAGGTCGGACTAGGGGGCAGAGGTCAGGCCGGTCGACCCCGAATGAGATCGTGCCACCGACCCCAGCTGAAGACCCCTTAGTCTGACCCATATCATCTTCTAGATATGTTCTATTTTCATGCTCCATTGGTGAATGGATTATACGTTTTGAATCTTGAAGCGTCTCCCATCTATAACATTAATACGAAAGGCAACTCTCTAATGATACAAACCCCACGTTTATCCGGCATTGTCGCTTAGACCATATAAATAAGAAACGCATGGAGAAGCTCCATAAGGATGGATTGCTTCACTCTTTTGATTTTGAATCATTTGAGACATGTGAGTCTTGTTTACTTGGTAAGATGACAATGGCACCTTTCATGGGACACGGTGAGAGAACAAGTGACTTGTTGGCACTCGTACATACCGATGTATGTGGACCAATGAGCTCAACGGCCGAGGTGGTTATCAATACTTCATTACCTTTACCGATGACTTTAGTAGATATGGTTATATCTACTTAATGAGGCATAAGTCCGAATCCTTTGAAAAGTTCAAAGAATTTCAGAATGAAGTACATAATCATTTAGGAAAACAATCAAGTTTCTACGATCGGATCGTGGAGGGGAATACTTGAGCCAAGAGTTTGGTAATCATCGAAAGATTGTGGAATTGTTCCACGCTTGACTCCGCCAGAAATCCACAATGGAACGGAGTGTCCGAACGGAGAAATCGCACCTTGTTGGACATGGTGCGGTCGATGATGAGCCAAAGTGATCTTCCGTTATCCTTCGGGAATATGCTCTTGAAACAATGCGCTCACACTAAATAGAGTTCCATCTAAGTCGGTTGAAAAGACACCATATGAGATATGGACAGGGCAACCCCTAGTTTGTCTTTTCTCAAAATTTGGGGATGCGAAGCTTATGTAAAACGTTTACGATCGACAAGCTCACACCCAAATCGACAAGTGCTTCTTTGTGGGATATCCTAAGGAAACTAAGGGATATTACTTTTATAATCGGGAACAAGGCAAAGTGTTTGTCGCCCGACACGGTGTCTTCTTGGAGAAAGAGTTTCTTTCAAGAAGGGTTAGTGGGAACAGGGTGCATCTTGAAGAAGTTCAAGAAACACCGAGAAAATATTTCAGCGACCACGTAACCACAACAGAGGTGCAAAGTGTTGCGCCACCGCTTGTTGATACACCAGCCCCACGGAGGTCCGAAAGATCACGTCGTGCACCCGACGTACACAAAGCGAACAATGTGATATATTGTTGTTGGACAACGATGAACCTAAGACCTATGAGGAAGCGATGGTGGGACCCGATTCCAACAAGTGGCTTGGAGCCATGAAATCCGAAATAGAATCCATGTACGACAATCAAGTTTGGAACTTGGTTGATCCACCGATGGTGTCAAAACCATTGAGTGTAAATGAGTTTTTAAGAAAAGACCGATATGGATGGAAATGTTCACATCTATAAGGCGCGATTGGTGGCGAAAGGTTTTAAACAGATTCAAGGAGTTGATTATGATGAAACCTTCTCGCCCGTCGCAATGCTTAAATCTATTCGGATTATCCTAGCGATTGCTGCATATTTCGATTATGAGATATGGCGATGGATGTCAAAACGGCTTTCCTCAATGGAAACCTAAGCGAGGATGTATACATGATACAACCTCGGGGTTTTGTCGATCCGAGATCGCTCGAAAGATATGCAAGCTACGAAATCCATTTATGGATTGAAGCAAGCATCTCGGAGTTGGAATATTCATTTTGATGAAGTAATCAAAGGGTTTGGTTTCATCAAAAATGAAGAAGAGGCCTGTGTTTACAAAAAGGTCGGTGGGAGCGCAATTGTATTTCTAATCTTATATGTGGATGACATATTACTGATTGGAAATGATATCCCTATGCTAGAATCCGTCAAGTCTTCATGAAAAATAGTTTTTCCATGAAAGACTTAGGGAGGCAGACATACATATTGGGCATTCGGATCTATAGAGATAGATCCAAGAGGCTAATTGGATTAAGCCAAAGTACATACATTGACAAGGTGTTGAAAAGGTTCAACATGCATGATTCCAAGAAAGGTTTCTTGTCCATGTCACATGGCATTAATCTTAGCAAGAATCGTGCCCTCGGACACATGATGAGCGGAATAAGATGGGTATGGTTCCATATGCTTCGGCAATTGGATCCATCATGTATGCCATGCTTTGTACACGCCCGCATGTCTCGTACGCTTTGAGTGCTACGAGCAGATACCGCCGATCCAGTGAAGGTCACTGGATCGCCGTAAAGAATATCCTTAAGTATTTGAGAAGAACTAAGGATATGTTCCTAGTCTATGGAGGTGAAGAAGAGCTCGTTGTAAGTGGTTACACCGATGCTAGCTTCCAAACAGACAAGGATGATTATAGATCGCAACTGGGTTCGTGTTCTCGCCCGAACGGAGGCGCGGCCACTGGAAGAGTTCCAAGCAGATACGTTGCTGATTCTACAACGGAGGCCGAGTATATTGCTGCTTCGAAGCCGCAAAGGAGGCTGTTTGGATCAAGAAATTCATTTCGAGCTTGGTGTGATGACTAGTACGACCGGTCCAATGTCTCTCTATTGTGATAATAGTGGAGCCATTGCGCAAGCCAAGGAGCCGAGGTCACATCGAAGTCCAAACACATACTTCGGCGATATCATCTCATCCGCGAGATAGTGGACAGAGGTGATGTCAAGATATGCAAAGTGCACACGGATCTCAACATAGCCTATCCGCCGACAAAACCTCTCCCTCACCGAAGCATGAGGCGCACACAAGAGCAATGGGTATTAGATACTTACATGATTGACTCTAGTGCAAGTGGGAGATTGTTAGTGATATGCCCTAGAGGCAATATGGAGATGTTGGATATCACGTCAATGTTTATGTATAAATGAATAAAGTGTTATTCGGTTCCATAAAATAGACATCTTGTATTGATCAATAAGTACGTGACTTATTTATGAGACTCTTTATGTATGAATCTATTTCTAAACGATCCTCGATCATATGTCATATTGTTGGAACAAATATGATTCTAAGATCGGCATGTTTATTGATTGATGATCATGTCTCATAGATCATGGGTATGGAGATACCAAATCAATAAACATGGACATATGTGTTGGAGAACACATTGTTGGATAGACCCACCATGAGACACTACAGAATTAATGTGCCATTAGTTGGTCTCGGGTAGTGTTGGTACAAAGTCCTTAGACCCGAGATCACCATGGATTCCAACATGTGTAGTAGCCTACTTTGGGACTACCAAACGCTATTCCGTAATCGGGTAGTTATAAAGGTAGTTTTCGGGTTTGCTATGAAACATGGAGTGGGATGTGAGTGATCAAGATGGAATTTGCCCCTCCTTTGGAGAGATATCTCTGGGCCCCTCGAGGTAATGGATTATGGAAATGCATGGCCATGCTAAGTTGATTGAGGAGTCAATCAACGACGATAATCTAATACGGTTCGAGTGAATGGTTAAGCTATTGAAGGGATGGCACACATCTTGCCTATAGCTTAACTGGTATCGTGAGGCAAAGGGATTTGTGTACACATTACAGGTTCGAGCCGATATTATTCTTGTATACTATGGTGTCAATATGTGCTGCTAGGCGCCGCTATTGACAGTCGGCTGAGTTAGACTCGAGCCAACGATCGGCTAAGTTAGACTATAGCCGAAACCGAGTATACCTGAACCTACGAGTGGTCGCACGCTTAAGGGGATAGAATAGATATTCGAGTTGGACTCGGATACGGCTCGATCGGATAGGGATCCGATCGGATAGAGTCCTATGGGCTTACGACGTGTGGGCGGCCAACTCTATGAGATACGGATGAGATCCGATTCAAAATAGACTCCTAATCGGCCACTAGTCCCAGTCGGCCAACTCTATATAAAGGAGGGAGGGGTGGATAGCTGTGACACGTCAATTGCATCACGTGCAACAGAAGTCGCCGAGATCAATCTCCACGGAAACCCTCCCCACTTTCGAGCCAAACCCTAGCCTTGCATCGCGTGCTAGCACACGGGTGTACGGCGTTCGTCCCCGGACGTGTGGATACCGGTAGAGGCGCTGCTACGTTGCGCGCTCTTGATCGGCCGCGGCCGGGCGCATCGGAGCGAGGCGTGAGAACGCGGCCGGACGACTCGAATCGGCTGATTGGCGAATCGGCTCTCTCTGGGAATCGGCTACACTGTTCCGGATCGGATTGCCCTGATTGGCTATTCCGCTGCACTCTACTCCAATCGGTAACGATCTATCGGCCCTTACTTGCAAGTGTTCCTGGTTTGCGCGGTAGAAATTTTTGTTTTCGGCTAGCGTAGCTTTCGCGTAACCCTTCAACAAGCTCACACCCAAATCTGACAAGTGCTTCTTTGTGGGATATCCTAAGGAAACCAAGGGATATTACTTTTATAATCGGGAACAAGGCAAAGTGTTTGTCGCCCGACACGGTGTTTTCTTGGAGAAAGAGTTTCTTTCAAGAAGGGTTAGTGGGAGCAGGGAGCATCTTGAAGAAGTTCAAGAAACACCAGAAAATGTTTCAGCAACCACAGAACCACAACAGGAGGAGCAAAGTGTTGCCCCACCAGTTGTAGATACACCTTGAAAGATCACGTCGTGCGCCTGAAAGGTACACAGGTGCGGAACAACGTGATATATTGTTGTTGGACAACGATGAGCCTAATACCTATGAGGAAGCGATGGTGGAACCCGATTCCAACAAGTGGCTTGAGGCCATGAAATCCGAAATAGAATCCATGTACGACAATCAAGTATGGAACTTGGTTGATCCACCTGATGGTGTCAAAACCATTGAGTGTAAATGGGTTTTTAAGAAAAAGGCCGATATGGATGGAAAAGTTCACATCTATACGGCGCGATTGGTGGCGAAAGGTTTTAAACAGATTCAAGGAGTTGATTATGATGAAACCTTTTCGCCTGTCGCAATGCTTAAATCTATTCGGATTATCCTAGCGATTGCTGCATATTTCGACTGTGAGGTATGGCAGATGGATGTCAAAACAGCTTTCCTAAATGGAAACCTAAGCGAGGATGTATACATGATACAACCTCAGGGTTTTGTCGATCCAGAATCGCCTGGAAAGATATGCAAGCTACAGAAATCCATTTATGAATTAAAGCAAGCATCTCGGAGTTGGAATACTCGTTTTGATGAAGTAATCAAAGGGTTTGGTTTCATCAAAAACGAAGAAGAGGCATGTGTTTACAAAAAGGTCAGTGGGAGCGCAATTGTATTTCTAATCTTATATGTGGATGACATATAGTTTTTCCAAGAGGCTTAGGGAAGGCAGCATACATATTGGGCATTCGGATCTATAGAGATAGATCCAAGAGGCTAATTGGATTAAGCCAAAGTACATACATTGACAAGGTGTTGAAAATGGTTCAACATGCATGATTCCAAGAAAGGTTTCTTGCCCATGTCACATGGCATTAATCTTAGCAAGAACCAGTGTCCTCAGACACATGATGAGCGGAATAAGATGGGTACGGTTCCATATGCTTCGGCAATTGGATCCATCATGTATGCCATGCTTTGTACACGCCCGCATGTCTCGTACGCTTTGAGTGCTACGAGCAGATACTCGCGATCCAGTGAAGGTCACTGGATCGCAGTAAAGAATATCCTTAAGTACTTGAGAAGAACTAAGGATATGTTCCTAGTCTATGGAGGTGAAGAAGAGCTCGTTGTAAGTGGTTACACCGATGCTAGCTTCCAAACAGACAAGGATGATTATAGATCGCAATCTGGGTTCGTGTTCTGTCTGAACGGAGGCGCAGTCAGCTGGAAGAGTTCCAAGCAGGATACTGTTGCTGATTCTACAACGGAGGCTGAGTACATTGCTGCTTCGGAAGCTGCAAAGGAGGCTGTTTGGATCAAGAAATTCGTTTCTGAGCTTGGTGTGATGACTAGTACGACTGATCCAATGTCTCTCTATTGTGACAATAGTGGGGCCATTGCGCAAGCCAAGGAGCCGAGGTCACATTAGAAGTCCAAACACATACTTCGGCGATATCATCTCATCCGCGAGATTGTGGACAGAGGTGATGTCAAGATATGCAAAGTGGTCCAAACGCTATTCCGTAACTGGGTGGTTATAAAGGTAGTTTTCGGGTTTGCTATGAAATATGGAGTGGGATGTGAGTGATCAAGATGGAATTTGCCCCTCCTTTGGAGAGATATCTCTGGGCCCCTCGAGGTAATGGATTATGGAAATGCATGGCCATGCTAAGTTGATTGAGGAGTCAATCACGACGATAATCCAATACGGTTCGAGTGAATGGTTAAGCTATTGAAGGGATGGCACACATTACAGGTTCAGAGCCGATATTATATTCTTGTATACTATGGTGTCAATATGTGCTGCTAGACGTCGCTGTTGACAGATCGGCTAAGTTGGACTCAAGCCGACGGTTGGCTAAGTTAGACTATACCTGAAACCAAGTATACCTGAACCTACAGGGTCACACGCTTAAGGGGATAAGAACAGGCATTCGAGTTGGACTCGGATACGGCTCAATCGGATAGGGATCCTATCGGATAGAGTCCTATGGGCTTACGAAGTCCGGCAGGCCAACTCTATGAGATTCGGATAGGATCCGATTCAAAATAGAGTCCCGATGGGCCTCTAGGCCCAACTAGCCAACTCTATATAAAGGGGCGAGGGGTGGAGTGTTGGGAAATCAATATGAATCGAATCAATCTGATTTGGCGCAACAGAAGTCAGCGAGATCAATCTCCACGGAAACCCTCCCCACTTTCGAGCCAAACCCTAGCCTTGCATCACGTGCTAGCACACGCGTGTTTGGCGTTCTGTCCCTGGACGTGTGGATACCGGTAGAGGCGCTGCTACGTTGCGGTGCTGTTGATCGGCTATAAATCGGCTGTGGTCGAGCGCATCGGAGCGAGGCCTGAGAACGCAGTCGGACGACTCGGGTCGGCTGCGGCATCGACGAATCGGCTGATTGGTGAATCGGCTGTCCCCAGGAGCTGTCGGCAAATCGGCTGTCATCGACCAGCACTGTTTCAGATCGGATAGCCCTGATTGGCTTTTTCCGCTGCATACTCCAATTGGTAACGATCTATCGACCCTTACTTGCAAGTGTTCCTGGTTTACACGGTAGAAAAGTTTTTGTTTTCGGCTAGCGTAGCCTCCGCGTAACCCTTCAATCATGTCTATGCAAACAACCAAGAATAGATATACCAACAAGTGTCAATACAAAGAATTATACTGGCAAGCAACCATCAAACCTATGCGCTACATGTATGGCATTATCAAAGAAGGCTCTTAATAGGTTCTTTTAGTGCAAAGCAAATTTTATTTAGTAAGCCCCATTGCAAAATTTCAGATTTATCTCAAATATATTTCAGCAAGCAGGTACTTTGCTAAAATGGGCATTTAGTAGATAGCAATGTATATTTAATAATTCCACTTTGCATTTCAGGGCAGCAAAGGGAGTAATACGTAAGCATATCATCATCCTTCCTTTGCATTTCAGGGTAGCAAAGGTCTAAACCATAATTAATCATCAACCATGAGCACCTTACAATCAACTTTAAAGAAAAATTGTTAAACACACAAATCTATACTCACGACACATTCACACGATGCTCGTAACCGTGAGCATGGCTAATCGATTGGTTTTAACTCTGCAGAGTGTGTACACTTTACCAACATGATGTGACATAATAATGATGCAAATCATGGCACGCGATACATAAGTATCTGATTTATTACACACAACAAAGCCCTTCTAATATTCGTGATTTAGCCTTACACCAGCACGATATGTGTTTCCTCCATCCTATACCATTTTGGAAGTACGGCATAGAACGGTTAAGTGGTGGGCCCATGCCTTAAGCTTAATGCCGTGGGGGCGGACACGACAGGAACCCACCCAAGTGGCACAATACCGTTGTATTGGACAGGCTTAGTCACCTAAACTACGACATCAATGCATAAATGAAGCTCCTCTGAGTTATCCGAACTCATACACTTTGGCCTACCAAAATGTAAGGCTAAACCACAAATAGTATACTAAGCTAGGGCTATCCCATACTAGCAGATGTGGCTGTACTGTATTCGAGATGAACATACGTTGAGTGAGGTCCTTAGGGTAGTCTGGGCACACACTCCTCCTATCGGTATACAACTAGTCACCATATGTATACCACTTGCGGCCCATACTTGAAATTCACATTTTTCACCTTTTTGTTTTGACAAGTAACATTTTAATCATAATTTAATTTTTAGAAGAGAATTTTTAAAACAAAGCTTAGATACTTTGCCCAATAAGCATGGGAAAATGACACTACAAGCAATACTAAGCATAAGGGTAAATCATCGAGGGTTTCAAATTTTCAACCACATATTAGCATCTTAATCATTCCTAGGGTTAGGAATTAGGCTAAGGTATTATGAGGAGTTTGAGGTGGCGTGCAACATAGGAAGTTGTACTAAACCTTTTGCTAAGGATTTTAGTGTCATTATAACCAAACATCATGCATAGTTCCCAACCATTTTGAAATAACCTCAAAAAATTGGGATCAAAGTGTTCAAAGGGGGAGGTGAGGACTTGCCTGGTTCTCCTTCCTCCTACTCATTCAAATACAAGGGATCTTCAAAAAACGTCGGCGGTGAGGACTTGCCTGGTTCTCCTTCCTCCTGCTCATTCAAATATGAGGGATCTTCAAAAAACGTCGGCGGTTCGTCTAATGCATACATACGACAATTTCAGATTACAGGTATTTATGAAAATTTTCATGATCTAAAATGAATGCATATGAAATGAAAATGTCTAGATTCAGATTGTCTTTCCTAAGTAAGGTTTTTATTTCATTATTTCCATACCAAAGTGGAAACTTCTATATAGTCATTTGTTGGTCTAGTGTATAGCTATGTGCTTCTTAAATTTGTTCAAGGCTAACCTATAGGGTTGCTGGTATGTCAAATAATTTTAGTCATTAAAACACAGGGAGATGGTCCTAACAAAATTTGGTTTGAATTTTTAGGAGTTAGAATGAGGTCTCTATAATTTTTGGAAATTGAAGTGCACAAGAATAACTATTTTCCTTAATAATCTCATAAGTGGCCTATTTGTTACAGAAGGTGCCTAGTTTCACAATTTTAAAATAAATTACATCTTTTTATGGTTCTACAGAATTTTGGTTCACCTCATTCGGAGCTAGGATGATTTTCCTATGATTTTTATAAGTTAATCCTACCCTATTTTGCTAGGTTCATAAAAAAGATTTTTATCAATAAATTTCCTACTGTGTGTTGTTGTTTTTATTCCATATTACTAAAGTTTATAATCTTGTGGATCTAACAAAATTTGTTCCAAGTTAAAATGTGTCATATTCTATTTTATATGAATTTCCAAAGTTAGGTTCTTTCTCTGTTGAAAAATTCCTTCTCGAATTTAATCTTTTCCCTTTAATCCGTGTGGGCCCTACATGTCAGTGGTTGTTTAACATTTAAAAGTTTGATTTGGCGCCTCACTAGTGGGTCCCGTACGTCAGTGGGTCAGGGAGGGAGAGAAGCAGAGCAGAGGAGCGTGGCGAGCTTCTCGCCGGCGCCGGCAGCGAACGGCGGCCGGGCAGCGGTCGCGACCAAAAGAGAAAATATAGTAGAGTTTACGGCGAAGCTATCAGTGGTTCTCTAAAACGCTACCGTGGCCGGAATGGCCGTCAGCGACGGAGCGGGCGGTGCCATGGTTCGGGAAGGTTGTGCATGTGGTGTCCCAGTGCGATTTCAGTTGTGCATGTGCAAGGTTTAGCTTCTAGGAGGCTCAGAGAGTATTACCGAGCAAACGCGGGGTTCTGGCGAGGCCTGGATGGAGGTGGAACCGTGCAACATCCTGAAACGGTGGCGGTCTTCACTTTGGTTGATCGTCGGCAGAGCGTCTCGGTGCTTGGCTACGAAAAAGGGATGTGGGCCCTTGTTAAGGAGGTGCTGGTGATGCTTGAAACGAAGGGAATCTAGCTATGGCTTACCAGAGAAGGAAGAATCGGAGTTTGACGGCGGCGGTTGGAGTTGGGGAAGAAAAGGGGATTCCCTCCACAGAGCAATTTACGGCGATTCCTTCGATTTAAACCAATGTTAGGCATCGAGTAACAAGGTGGCGAGAGGATTTGGCTAGAGGTTTACCGTGGAAAGCTGGTGACGAGCGAGCTCACGGCGGCAGTCGACACAGAGCGCACCGTTTCCTTGCTTCGGCACGGTGGCGTTCCCGGTCGTCGGCTACACCATTTGGAATGAAAATGGGTCATCAGAGAGAGTAGGGAACTAGGATGTGGGAACACACATTGCTCAAGGAAGTAGTTCACCATGCGTCGGATGCAGTTGGATCATTGCTTGCTGGCGGCGAGGTTTCTTTGAGTGTTCTCGGCACTCTCAAGGTGGACAGCCTCAGGTTTTTTGTGGAAGGCGACAAGTGTGAAGGAAAAACTACTATGGTCGCCCGGTCGGGCTTTTATCCAGTCGCTGGCGATGGAGGAGAGGCGAGGGTGCTCGCCGTGGCGGCCGACGCATGCCCTGGGTGCGTGGCGCGTGTGTTCTGGCGCGTGGGCTCGTGGAAAAAGATTGTGAGGCTGACTCCGTGGTCCCATCGGCAGTTGGGCCCACTTGTCAGAGAGGAAAACGAAGAGGAATTGAATCCCTAAAATTTTCTAAGTTTGGGTGCAGTGTTGAGTTTACCACTTTAGGCTCTGTTTAAATACAATTCTAGGCCGGTTCAGGGGCGGTGCCAATGGCAAATTTGTAAAGCATGACCTAAACTGCAATACTGCCAAAGTTTGCCGCCTAAAGTTCGCTAGATTATTTTTGGCATTAACTCAAAGTTAGCTCCAGAGCACAGTTGTCAGACTTTGATCTAATACATACTTTTCAACTTTATAATGTGTTTCTAAATATTTTAAGTGATTGCTCAATGTCCTTCCTATAATCTTGAGTATTTTCTAAATTTTCCTTAAACCCCTTTTTGTTTAAATTTTTTAATGAGAAAAATGTCTCTAATATGCATATGCAACTCTTGTTATTTGCACAAAACCAAACTAGTCATAACTCTCTAGGAAAAATTTTGGTTCATATTTACATTACACTTTTCTCCATGATCTATCAAAGATATAATTTTGGTGGGATGTGACACTAGGGATATGTTTTAATGTAACTAGCCAAAAATTGTCCATTAACTCTCGGCATTTTTGACAATAGACCATAAACGTATCATTTTTGCATTCATATTCTTCTAACAACTGTCTGATGACGAATATTGAATCGCCCATCATCTCGACAGCATCGGCTTCAACCTCCTTCAACAGCTGTAAACCCTTGAGGATAGCCTCATACTCACCTTGATTACAACCTCCTTCAACAGCTATAAACCCTTGAGGATAGCCTCATACTCAGCTTGATTATTTGTAGCATAAGGCGCAATTGTAAAAGTAAATTCGAAATTGACCCCCTAGGTGAGATGATTACTAAGACGATGCCGCATCCATGTGTGCAAACTGATCCATCAAAATTTAGCGTCTAGGGCATGATGTCGACTCAGCCGATTGAGTCGTCTCTATGCTCAACGATGAAATCGGCTATAGCATGCCCTTAAACGCTTTGGGTGCTTGATATCTCAAGTCAAACTCTGTCAAGGCAAAAATCCACTTCCCAACTCGTCCCTTCAGAACTGGAGTCGATAGCATATACTTAACTACGTCGGCTTTGCAAAGTATGGTGCACTCGTTGGATAATTAATAATGCCTCAACTTCGTACAGGAAAAATATAAACACAAGCACAACTTTTCTACGGGAGAGTACCTTGTTTCTGCATCCAAAAGCCTTCTGGTGCGATAATATATTGCTTTCTCCTTTCCTTCAAACTCCTGGATCAAAACTGAGCCGATAGACTTCTCGTCAGCTCATAGATATAACTTGAAAGGCACTCCCTTTTGTGGAGGGATTATTTTATGTGTGTTGTGAGGAGGCGGCGGCTCGGTTTTATAGAGATAATAGGACGTGTGGTCAGGACGCCTACATGATCTCCACTCCACGTAACCGAACCAGATAAATTGCACATAAGTTATCCAGACTCTGTGCCACTCCATGCACCGGATAATTCGGTGTGTTTCCAAAAAACAAGGTTTTCAAAAACAAAACCAAATTTTGCAGCAAAACAAAAATGTAAAAGGAACCTGCGTCTACGCAAGCATGAGGAACCCATTTCCCATTCACACGCATGCCGTGTACGTACGCCGCCTGACCCAGGCCCAGCGAGGCGAGTGAGTGTGTATGTTCTTCTAGTTCTCTTTACCACACATGTCTTTAGTGGCTAGGAGAGCACTGTCCCTTTTAAGGAGGTCTAACTCTCCTAGAATTGGCAAGTTGGTACTAAAGGTTGACATGCATGCCTCCCATGAGGTGGGTTTTGTGATTTTCCAAAGAATTAATCTTGATATGGGTCGTAGCCCACATATTAATTCCAACAACATCGACGTCGATGGCCACCGCCACCCCTCGCTCCCCAGCTCTAGCTACCACCATCCCTCTCCCTCCCCAAATCCCTTTCTTCCTCCTCTCATCGTTGATGTCTCCGTCAAAACTCACACAGATTTGGTGCTCCTCTGTTGGCCTACGTCTCTCCCTTCTCCGGCCTTTGGGGCAGCCACTCCTCTCTGTGGCTGCCGCCACCATGCATATTCCTCTCTGGGCACCGGCGGTTCCCTGTCCGGATCTGGCAGTGGCTCAACGTGCATCAAGTGATGACAAGAGATGCATGGATGCCACCTCACCGAAGGCGGAGGTGGTTGTCACGCCCCAATTTTCGGTCCGGATTAAAAATCATTAAATAATCCATTTTCCATAAATTAAATAAAATAAAAAAACAAATTAATCATGTGAAAGTATTAAGGAAATAATAATTTTCTTTAGAAATCATGGCTGAAAATATTTTTTAAATATTCTCCATGCCATAAAGTATTCTCCGAAATTTTCGTGAAATTTTGGAGCTCAAGAAATAATTTTAATAATACAAAGAATATTTCAATAATTGTTTAAATAAATTAATTAATCATACAATGATCTTGTTGTATTTTTATTAAATACTTTGAGTGTCCAATTAATTTTAGAATTTTTCTTGGAATTATTTGAGAATTGAAAGTATTTATAAAAATTCAAAGAATTTTGGAAGGAAAAGTCTGTTTTGGTCCTTGTTGCTACAATATTGTCTTCAACCTCCAGCAGCCTGTACTATTCATCCGAACTGCAATATATTTCCTCCCTTTGCAAATCCCATCAAATCCCTTGCCAAAATCTGAAATTGATTGAGGGGAATTAATCCCCACCTCTTCCTCTTCAATTCCCCCATAAATCCCCACTCAGTCCCGCATTAATTCGTGATGGATTTTCATTTTGATCTTCAATGGCGAGCTCCACCTTGGCCGGCATCGATCTATCTCCTCGGTGCCCTTCCCCCTCCCCTCCGGCCTATAAAAGCAGGCCCTCAACCCCCGCCCTTCCCTCATTCGGTTTTTCCCCTTCCCGAGCCTCACACGCCCACACCGTCCCGCCCCGCTTCCTCCTCTCTCTCTCCGGCACCGGCCCTCCAGCCGGCCGTGCCGCCCGCGTGCGTCCGGCCGGCATTGCCACTACCTCCTTCAGCGTGCAGCGACCTCCTCTCACCCAGCCTCGCCTCCGTTTCGTTTGGAGACCACTGTGCCGTCCTGTCCATCCACCTCGCCGGCGCAACTCCGGTCGGCCTTCCTCCTCTCCCGTGCGCGGGTCGGCTGCGCCATCGCCACCTACGGCATCGCAGCCACTTCTCCTTCCTTGGCCAAGTCACATTTTTGCATAGAACCCACCGAAACATCGCTGCTTGTGGTGCCTCTCCCTCAGCCTTGTCGACGTCACCCCAGCAGCCCCTGTCGCCTTGCCGGAATGCTACCCGACGTCGTCATATTCCTTACCGGCATCACGGCATCGCCTACTTCCTCAGCCACCCTCCGTTTTGTCCAAAGTCCACCGGTAGCACGCCCCAGCCGACAACCGGTGAAGAACGTCGTCGTTCCCCACCTTCGGCAGCCTCTGTTGCCTCACTGATGTGTCGCCCCACGTCGACGTCTCCTTCCTCAATATTGCGGCACCATCCTCTTCCCGACCATCGCTCGGTTTTGCTAGAAGGTCATCGGAACGCCTTTGACCCTGCGTTCCTCCTCCCGTCGTGGTCGTCGTCTCCGACCGACTGTTCCTTCTCGTCGGCACGTTGCCCCGTGGCACCGCCACTGTCGTCGGCATCGAAGCGGGGTGCTCCATGCTGGCCTCACCTTCGTACGGCTGCTGCCGGCTACCTTTGTCATCCTCGTCACCCGCATCGGCACCCGTGCGTCAGCCTTTCCTCCGCTGGCCACCGTGTGTTCGTGCCGCCTCTTGTCGCCGTCGTGTGCATGGTGAGTTCCTTCCTCCTCTCTTCGCCCTCACTCGCTGACGTCAATCGTTTCCCGCTATCGTCATCCTACCTTTTCTGTTCTAAAAATAATTAAAAATTGCTCGATAAATAAATTTAATTTCCAAATTAAATGGTCCAAAACTTCCAATATTCATATCTAATTCATACGAACTCCAAATTGGGCCATTCAAATTGCAAAATTCATCTAAAATTGAGCTCTACATGTTTGTTTACTTTTCATGTACTATTTATTTGGTTTTTATTAGAGTTTTTCCTTGTTTTGCGTGCCAGCGTGTAGACTTCGTCGTTTCAGATGTTCGCGCTCGCGAGGAAAGAAGATTTGTTCGAATGAGCAAGGCAAGTCATGTCACTTTGATCATATTGCTACCCCAATTTACAAAATAATCTTTATTTCAATTATTGCATTTCACTTTAATAAATTTCCTCGTTTATTACTGTTTTATTTAGCCTTATGGGATTCTCCTTGTTATAGCCATATTACTTGTATTATTATTATCCTTGATAACCCTAGGAAAAATAAAACTAGTGAGCACTTTATATATGTGGTACTCATTAGCAAACTTAGGAACATGCTTAGCCTTGCTTGAATAGAAACAATTAGATGTTTTCAATAATTAAACTAAGGAATAACTTGTAAATAATGGAAAGATTTGTTGTTTAGCTTTGAGAATAAATTTTCCCTTCAAAATTCCCCAAACATGTTTTCGGCTGGGCACGGAGTGCATGGTTTTGTTAGTCGCACCTCGGCCGTCATAAGGACCGGTCTTCGGGCCTCTGTTGCAAAGCATATTTCGTACTACTACCTGTCTAATGGGTAAGGCTTAACACATTGTTTAGTACGGTCCTGAATAGAAAAGACACAGATAGGGATGGATGAAGCCCTAGGAAGGGCTGACGTCTCCGGCAAATGAAGGCTCAGGACGAGTCGAGATGCCTGGGGGCATAGACTATCTTCTCGACCCAGGGCGCCTGGTGGGGGAAGTCTATGTCAGTCTTCTTTGTTTAGGGCAATATTAAACGATGAGTTATGTCATGGCCTTCGTCCGTATGCCATGGTGGCATGTAGCACGTCGCAACACATGTGGAAAGCATGTCTGGTGGGTAAAGATGTACACCTTTGATCAGAGTTAATCTATTTGAATAGCCGTGCCCTTGGTTATGGGCAAGCCGAGCAATGTACCCAAGTTACAATTTAATTCTGTTTAAAACTAAGATAATTGGAGTTAGCACTTGTTGGCCTGGGTTAAGACAAGATCGTGTTGGTGCGCGACTTGATAATAATTGACTAGTGATAGGTTCGTGTTTATTAAAATGCATTCAAATATTTAAATGCTTTGAAATGTTGGTTTTCTGCAAAATATCCTTAGTACACCTTGCATTATATTTGCATTCTCCTGGCATGGCTTGTTAAGTATGGTGGTTATACTCAGCCTTGCAATTCCTCCCCCTTTCAGAAGTGTAGTGCTTCTGAGTCGAAGACGGTGTTAGAGGACCAAGGCTCAGACCCTAGTTGAGTTTTCCTGTGGAGTGGAGCTGAAGCCCCGCTAGGATCGCCTTTTTCCACTGTTGTCGCTTTCTTTTGAGTGAGAGGACTAAGTGCCTCTTTTCCTGTAAGTATTTATTTATACGCTTTATTTTATGTTTCGATTTGTTTATTGATTTGTCATTTTGTGTACCCTGGCTGGTCCTGAATAGGGATGTAATACACAAAATAGTATGCGAATTTTGGTTAAATTTCCAAGCGTGACAGTGGTGGATCCGGCCGGCGAATTTCCCGAGCTCATGGCGGGCCTCTCCCAAACCAGGCAACGCCTCTTGTGATAGATCTAAGCGTGTCCATCAACATCGTCTGATGGTAGGCCCCTGTTATCTTTCCATTTGTCCCCTCCATTCCCGTTCACCGCTTTGTCGATTTCTCTTAGATATCCGTTGATCACGGTCGCTCGGATCATGAAGGGGAGGGGAAGAGGATTGGAAACCACGTCACGGTCACTACTGGAGAAGTTGTCTTTGATCCATCTGCCAAGATCCACAGTAGTCCCGGAGCCAATAGGAACCAAGACTTGAAAACGTTTTTAGTCCTGGTTAAAAAAGGCAATGACTCTTTATGATCTTTAGCCCCGGTTGGTAACACCAACTGAGGATCATCTTTAGTCTCGGTTCGCTTTTTGTCAGACTGTGTCAGGGCGCCGGGGATCTTTAGTCCCGGTTGGTAATACCAACCAGGAATAAAGATCTTACCTTTAGTCCCGGTTTGTGTTACCATCCGGGACTAATGATCCAAATGATCTTTGCTCCATGCTGGTAACACCAACCGGGACTAAAGTGATGGTGCTTTTTATACTTCTTCTTCCTCCTTCAGCTCGAGCCATTCTACGAAGGTTTGTGTCACGCCCAGAAATTAAAGCAAGAATTTCCACAGATAATTTGTGGATTCATTCCTCGTCCAGGCATCAGCCGAGGTACACAAAATGACAATTATTGATATTACAGAATCTACGTCTTAGAAACAGTAGAAAAGATTACATATATCTACCAAAAAGAAAAGACTGACTAAATTGAAACTCTGACTCTTGCGACGGAACTCCAAAACACCACAGGCAACCTTGACGTCAGACGCAAGCCTAAACCTCGTCGAAACTTTCTTCTTCTGCAACCTCTGGTTCTGGTGGGGGAAAAAGCAAGAGTGAGTATTTCCCACCGTACCCAACAAGTCATACCGAAAGAGAATGTATGATGCAGGATAATTCACAAGGAAGGAATATGGTCTCATTTGCATAAACAACAGGTCAGAAATAATAATAGTTGAAAGCAGTAAAACAGCAATAATAATTAAGCAATATTAAATAAACATTGTCCAACGTTAAACCCACGTTTTAACAGGCCCAACCATCCATCTATACTAGTCAAGTTCCATTGGTCAAACCATTACTTAAATGAGACTAATCACGGTGAATCTGGTTGATCGCCCATAACCATGGGTACGACTATTCAAATAGTTTTACTCTGATCAGAGGTGTACAACTGTACCCACAAGACACAATCTCACGACACGTTACCGTGTGCCGATGTACCACCATGTCAGGCCTGTCCCCTACCACCGGCCGCGTCGCCGCCATTCATGCCGCTCCTTCCCCACGCGAATCCCGGCCATCCCCGCTGTCCCCGCGCGCCTTAAACCACCGCCATCACTCCCCCGCCTCTTCCACCGGCCTTAATAGCCCGGTCGCCGCTCCCGTGCCCTCTAATGGCCGGAGTTAACCGCCGACCATTAATCCCCTAAATCTCTCTCCCTCTTTACTCCGGCGAGCAATTACGCTGCCTCCCGGTGACCACCGACCTCCCCACGGTCTATAAAAGACGGCCCTCGTCCTCCTCGTCCTCCCACACCATCGCCCAAGCTCCTCTCTCTCCCCCTTCCGCTCTTGCACCGTGCGCTTGAGTCCCACCGCCCTTTGCCGGCCTTCGGCTGTGACTTCCCGTCGTCCCGAGCTGCCCCGAACATCACCACCGCCTCCATCTCCATCCTCGGCACCCGAGCTCCCTCGGCCGCCCCTCTCCATCGCTACCCGCCACCTCTCGAGTCGCCTGCGTCGTCGTCTTCCTCGATTCTAGCGACCCGCGGTGAGCCGCCCCTCCCCTTCCCCCTCTCGGCTCGAGCACGCGCCGTCGCTCCTTGGTGTGCATGGCTCCGTCCGCTTATGAGCCGCGGCACTCCGCCGCCCAGCGCCGCTGCTCGGATGGCGCCGGCCGGCCTCTTGCCGCCGTGCGCCTCGCCGCCGCCGCCACGCCTCTCCGCCGTCCGATTCGCCTCGACAGATCGGAGCCGTCCGCCTCGCCTGCCCACATGGCACACCACGTGGCCGCCACGTCGGCGCCACGTGGTGCACCGCCCTCTCGGCCCGTGGACCCGGTGCACCGTGGATCGACACTCCCATGGCCGATGACGCCATCGCTGATGTCAGCCCTAGCGCTAACGCAATTCATGGATTTATTGCGCAATAAAACATTAAGGATTTTTCCTGTTTTAGTACAAACACAGTTAATCTTCTAAAATTTATATCTTTTCAATCCGAGCTCCATTTAAGCCCATTCAAATTTCATTAAATTCATAAAAATGCCAAGAATTCATTAAAAATGATTTTGTTTCCTGTTTCAATAGCTTTTCAGCCTGTTTGTTGAAGTGCCTTGTTTGTCGTGTAGGTCACCGAAGGGCAAGGCAAGTCATGCTATATTATTGATTATATTGCTCCCATTTTGCTAAAATACCCTGTTTATTCTGCTAAACTGCATTTATTTTGAAATGCCATCTTATGGGGAATATTACACCTTATGGTTAGTAGTAAGCCCTAGGCTTGCCACCCTGAACCTTGATATACCTGGGCAACAACATGACTAGTTTATAGGCCAAGGCTATGCTTAGACTTGCCTAGAATCACTAGCACACTAAATGGGTCATTTCATCTAGACGACATTATTTTGGGCACATGAAATGAAAGATATAATCTGAGGATTTTGTGGACTGGACTAATGACTAAAACATGACGAATGGTGGGCTGTGGGCGCTGTGGTTTTGATAGTGGCGCCCATGGTATTTAAGGACCGATTCACGAGAAACCATGAAAGAATGACCGTATAAACCACAAGCCATAATGGGCAATGGTGGGTCCTATAGTGTAGCTTTTACTAGCCGACGAACCCAGACAAGGGTGAGCGTGATGGAGTTGCAGTTGGCCAGGGGCTTACCGATTGCTGGGCTGCCGGATTCACCGTGGCACTCGGGGGGCTGCTCACGTCCCAGGAACGGGAGTGGGGGCGAAACCTTGGTGTGGTTCGCTTGGTTAGCGGGGGGTTATACGAAAGGTCCTATCGCAGTCCCTTTCCGGGGTACCATGGCGGTATTCCGGCGGATGGGAGACAATGTTGTGGGGCTGTGTCTTGTGGGTACAGATGTACACCTCTGATCAGAGTTAAAACTATTCAAATAGCTGTGCCCGCGGTTATGGGCAAGAAGTTGAAGAAGAAGAAAAAGTATTAGGCTTTGTCCTGCTTTCTGCAGGATGCCTGTGGAGTGGTTGAAGCCGCGCTGCAAGCGTCAAGATTAGGCTTAGACCCTTTTCTTTTTCCACTGCTCTTTTGTAATCTTTTTGTTATGTTTCTAAGACGTGGAACTGTAATATCAACAATTGCCGTATGTGTACCCTGGATGGTCCTGGACAGCGATTTTAATACACATATAGCTTCGAAAATTTTGGTTTTAATTTCTGGGCGTGACAAGTTGGTATCATAGCCAGGTTCCAGACCGTAGGAAATGCCAAATGGAAAACCCTAGGAACCCTCTGGATTTTCCCATATGCATAAGTCCTTGCATTTAGAGTTGTTTTGGGAAAATGGGACTCTATTTCCTCGGGTGTGGGAAAAATCTTGATCATTTTTTTAAGAGAGGAGAAATTTGAAAACCAGGACAGTCTAGGTGATATGACTTTGAAACTAAATTTGAGAGAAAAAACCATTTGCAATTTTATTCGACCGTCAGTCGGGATTTTTCAAAGGGAATAAAGTCCTAAGTCAAGATAGGAGGGAATGGCCGCTAATTTTATACTTAATATAACTAAGCATTTATTTTTGAGCATTACCTCATCATCTAGGGGATGTCATTAGAAGCTTTACTTAGCCTCATGAAAATGTTTCATAAAGCCCTTCTTTACTCATTTTCTTCACTTGAGTCCTTTATCATTTATTTAACTTGGGTTTGAGCATGCATTGATCCCCTACCTTGTCTTCTTTAGATGGCAGGTCGTCCTGTCACCCACCACGACCAGGGTCTGGAGGGTTTCGTTGCTGAGCTGGCAAGGATGGCCTTGGCAGTGCGCTATCCTGACGCACCCGAGTACACCGTCGTCTCACCATTCGGCAGCGAGTTGCCACATCAGGTCCATTTGGAGGTGCACGGTTTCGTCGGCACCAACATCCCAAACATGGTGGTCACTGCTGAGGGAGGAACGGACGAGCATGCTTGTCAAGAGGCTGCTTACCTGAGGCTGGCCCGGATAAGGGAGAAGCATGACTACCATCTCCGCCACACTACCTACCATTTCCATCCACGGCACGGAAGCTCGTCGGTGGTCAGCTCCTTCCAATCGGCCGCAAAGGACTGTGATTAAAGGGTTGGACAAGATGCACTTAGATCTTCACATGGCGGCCAAAGCCTTGAACAACCAGAAGATACTCAAGATCAAGAACCTGAAGGACGAGGTGAATCGCCTCAAGAAAGAAATCGCCACCCTAAAGGGACTTCCAGTCCCCAACATCCTCCGGATCAGGATCACGCCTCGGAAGACCACCAAGGCCCCTGTGCGGATACAGCTGGCACCCAGGATTCCCTCTCCTGCTCCGCCATCTTCCCCAGCTCCTACACCAGTGCCTGTTCCTACTCCTGCCTCGGTCCCTGCTCCGACCCTAAGCGGAGGAGGAAGAGGAGGATGGATCTCCGTGTCCAGCAGCAGCAGAGGCAGTAGCAGTGGCAGCTCCAAGACGCCGGGCGGAAAAGGGGAGGTTGCAAACTCCCGGAACCGCTCGAAGGAGAATGAAGTCGGAGACTCCCAGGAGAGTGGATTCGACTCCACCGACCGCAGAAGCCGCTCGGACCGCTAGAGTGTCGCCACCCTTAGTTTACCGTTTTCCTAGTTTTCCTGCTTGTTAGTTGTTGTGTGCTAGGAGTGTTGTGTGTGGGGTAGCGGTCAACCTATATCAAGTGTGGGTATGGGTTGTCCAGTTAAGGATGTTGAGTGTGTTCTAAGTGTTTTAATAAAGAACAAATCAAAACAAGTAATAAAGTTTAGCTTCTCAGTCCAATCTATTTTACTCCTTCTCTCTCCTTGTTCAACCCGCTCCTTCAGATGGTGTACACCAGGAACGGCAGCACCAACACCAACGTTGACTCAGCAGAGAACAACACCAGGGCTAATGGCAACACCCCACCTTGGCCACCCGAGAACATCACTTTGGCTCAAGTCTTAGCCAACCAAACTCAAATGATGGCTGCAATGAAGCAGCAAAAGCAACAGCAGCATCAACAGATGCAGTTGCAAATGATGCAGCAGTTTTAGCAGTAGAACTAGAACAATAACAACCAGTTCGCATCGCCACCTCCCCCTCAAAACAAGTTGTCAGAATTTCTCCATGTCTGACCCTCAACCTTCTCTAGTACCACCAATCCTATGGAAGCCAACGATTGGCTCAATGCCATGGAGAAGAAGATGGACCTACTACAATGCACAGACCAGGAAAGGGTGTCCTTTGCCACCCACCAACTTCAAGGCCCCGCCTCGGCATGGTGGGATAACCTCCTAGTCACTCGCCGGGCAGACGCACCTGCCATCACTTGGTCAGAATTCTGCCAGCAATTCCGAAAAGCACACATTCCCGGAGGGATTGTGGCACGGAAAAAGAGGGAGTTCAGATCCCTTGAGCAAGGCAACCGAACGGTCACCGAATACCTGCACGAATTAAATCGCCTGGCACGTTATGCTCCAGAAGACGTGCGCACCGACGCCGAGCGTCAAGAAAAGTTCTTGGCTGGACTTGACGATGAGTTAACGGACAAAGTCATCTCGGGTGAATACGCCGATTTTGAAAAACTGGTCGACAAAGCTATTCATCAAGAAGATCGGCGCAAGAAGTGTTAATGATATGCCCTAGATGCAACATGGAGATGTTGGATATCATTGTCAATGTTTATGTATAAATGAATAAAGTGTTATTCAGTTCCATGAAATAGACATCTTGTATTGATCAATAAGTACGTGACTTATTTATGAGACTCTATATGTATGAATCTATTTCTAAATGATCCCTGATCATATGTCATATTATTGGAACTAATATGATTCTAATATCGGCATGTTTATTGATTGATGATCATGTCTCATAGATCATGGGTATGGAGATACCAAATCAATAAACGTGGACATATGTGTTAGAGAACACATTGTTGGATAGACCCACCATGAGACACTACAGAAATTAATGTGCCATTAGTTGGTCTCAGGTAGTGTTGGTACAAAGTCCTTAGACCTGAGATCACCATGGATTCCAACATGTGTAGTAGCCTACTTTGGGACTACCAAACGCTATTCCGTAACTGGGTAGTTATAAAGTTAGTTTTTGGGTTTGCTATGAAACATGGAGTGGGATGTGAATGATCAAGATGGAATTTGCCCCTCCTTTGGAGAGATATCTCTGGGCCCCTCGAGGTAATGTATTATGGAAATGCATGGCCATGCTAAGTTGATTGAGGAGTCAATCAACAGACAAATAATCCAATACGGTTCGAGTGAATGGTTAAGCTATTGAAGGGATGGCACACATCTTGCCTATAGCTTAACTGGTATCGTGAGGCAAAGGGATTTGTGTACACATTATAGGTTCAGAGCCGATATTATATTCTTGTATGCTATGGTGTCAATATGTGCTGCTAGGCGCTGCTGTTGACAGGTCGGCTGAGTTGGACTCGAGCCAACGGTCGGCTAAGTTAGACTATAGCCGAAACCGAGTATACCTGAACCTACAGGGTCGCACGCTTAAGGGGATAAGAACAGGCATTCGAGTTGGACTCGGATACGGCTCGATCGGATAGGGATCCGATCGGATAGAGTCCTATGGTCTTACGATGTATGGGCGGCCGACTCTATGAGATTTGGATAGGATCCGATTTGAAATAGAGTCCTGATCGACCACTAGTCCCAGTCGGCCAACTCTATATAAAGGGGCGAGGGGTGGAGAGTTGCAGTATCGCATTGAACCGAATCCGCAACAGAAGTCACCGAGATCAATCTCCACGGAAACCCTCCCCACTTTCGAGCCAAACCCTAGTCTTGCATAGCGTGCTAGCACACGGGTGTTTGGCGTTCTGTTCCCGGACGTGTGGATACCGGTAGAGGCGCTACTACGTTGCGCGCTGTTGATCGGCTGCGGTCGAGCGCATCGGAGCGAGGCGCGAGAACACGGTCATACGACTCGACGAATCGGCTACATCAGCGAATCGGCTGACTGGTGAATCGGCTGTCCCCAGGAATCGGCTGTCGGCTTGCGGGAATCAGTTGTCATCGGCCAGCACAGATCTAGATCGGATAATCCTGATTGGCTATTTTTGCTGCATACTCCAATTGGTAATGACCTATCAGCCCTTACTTGCAAGTGTTCCTGGTTTGCGCGGTAGAAAAGTTTTTGTTTTCGGCTAGCATAGCTTCCGCGTAACCCTTCAAGAAGATGCTTAAGAAACGGAAGGCTGTTCAGCTCAGACCACAGCCTCAACAAGGGAACCCCCCAACGGCCACGTTTCACTCCCGGAGGTCAAGGCGGACCTACCACCATGATCGTCCGCCAGCATCGACCTTACCACCCTGGAAATTTCCAAACCAGTGAAAGCCGCATCGGGCAGCAATAATAGAATCCTGCCTCGCGTCCTCCAATGGCACCATCGCAACAACCGCCTAAGCCAACACAGTCGAAGAAGGACCTTGGAATCAAACCAGGCAACTGCTTCAACTGTGGAGAGCCTGGACATTTCACGGACAAGTGTCCAAAGCCTAAGCGTGCACCTCGATTCGTCCAAGCAAGGGTGAATCACGCGTCGGCAGAGGAAGCCCAGGATGCATCGGAAGTAATACTGGGTACGTTCCCTGTGAACTCCTTTACCGCATCAGTCTTGTTTGATTCGGGTGCAACCTATTCGTTCATATCAAAAGCATTTGTTGGGACACATGGGATGTCTGTATTGAAATATAAGATACTCATGCAGGTTCAAACCCTCGGAAAGCATTTGAACATGGCCCATTTCTGCAATTCACTGGCAATAGAATCCAAGGGTCCCCATTTCTAGCCAATCTTATCCTTCTGGAATCAAAAGGCCTAGATGTCATCCTTGGGATGGACTGGTTGACCCGTTATAAGGGCTTGATCGATTGCGCGAGCCGCACGATCACCTTGACCAATAGTGAAGGGAAGGAAGTGATCTTCCATTCCCCTAAACCATCAGGGTTAGTAGCATGCCTGAATCAGATCTCGGTAAAGAAGAAACTTGAAGGGAAAGGAAAAGACCAAAGAAGATAGAGGAAATCCCCGTGGTTTGCGAGTATCCGGATGTTTTCCCCGAAGACCTTACCACGATGCCACCTGAAAGAGACATAGAGTTTCGAATTTACCTGATTCCTGGAACTGCTCCGATCCACAAGAGGCCCTATCGGATGGGAGCCAATGAGTTAGCGGAAGTGAAGAAGCCAGTGGATGAGCAATTGCAGAAGGGTTTCATTCACCCAAGTACGTCACCTTGGGGTGCTCCAATAATATTTGTGGAGAAAAAGGATAAGACTAAGAGGATGTGCGTCGACTATCGCGCACTCAACGAGGTCACCATTAAGAACAAGTATCCACTACCTTTGATCGACGACTTGTTTTATCAACTGAAGGGAGCAAAGGTGTTCTCTAAGATAGACCTACGATCAGGCTATGATCAGCTAAGGATTTGAGAGGAAGACATTCCCAAGACCGCTTTTATCACTCGGTATGGTTTGTACGAGTGGACGGTCATGTCTTTCAGACTTACCAATGCACAGGCGTTCTTCATGAACTTAATGAATAAGGTGTTCATGGAATTCTTGGACAAGTTCATCATAGTGTTCATCGATGACATTCTGATCTATTCCAAGACGGAAGAAGAGCACGAGCACCATCTCCGGTTGGCACTCAAAATGTTAAGAGACCATCAGCTCTATGCTAAGTTTAGCAAGTGTGCCTTTTGGTTAAAGGAAGTGCAATTCCTTGGTCATATCGTGAATGCCCAAGGAGTCATGGTGGATCCTTCTAATCTCGAATCAGCAACCAAGTGGACTCCACCCAAAACCGTCACCCAAATCAGGAGTTTTCTTGGACTTGCGGGATATTACCGTCGGTTCATTGAGAATTTCTCTAAAATTGCGAAGCCAATGACCCAGTTGTGAAAAAGATGAAAAGTTTAAATGGACCGCTGAGTGCGACAATAGTTTTGAAGAACTTAAGAGAAAGCTAGTGTCCGCACCAGTATTGATCTTGCCAGATCAAACCGAGGATTTCCAAGTCTAATGCGACTCATCTCGCCAAGGGTTAGGTTGTGTGTTGACGCAAGAAGGAAAAAAGTGGTTGCTTATGCTTCCCGCTAGTTGCGACCACATGAGTCTAACTATCCAACCCATGACTTGGAACTAGCGGCAGTCGTCCATGCTTTGAAAATATGGCGACATTACCTCGTCAGTAATTGATGTGAAGTGTATACGGATCATAAGAGCCTGAAATACATCTTCACCCAACCAGACTTGAACCTCCATCAGCGAAGATGGTTAGAGTTGATCAAGGATTATGACCAAAGTATACACTATCATCCTGGCAAAGCCAACGTGGTAGCTGATGCTTTGAGTCGGAAGAGTTAGTGCAACTCTATCCACACAAAAGGGAGATGTGAACAGTTATAACGGGACCTAGAGCGCCTAAATCTAGGAATTGTTGAACCCGGATATGTGGCCGCTTTTGAAGCCCAACCCACACTCATAGACCAAATCCGAATAGCTCAAGTCTTGGATCCTGACATAGTCGAGCTTAAGAAGAACATGATGGTTGGAAAAGCTCGCGATTTTACGAAGGACAAGCATGGAACGATCTGGATGGGAACAAGGATGTGTGTACCAGAGGATAAAGAACTGAAAAAAGTTGATCCTTAGCGAAGCTCATCAAAGTCAGTACTCTATCCATCCAGGGAGCACCAAGATGTACCAGGACCTGAAGGAAAAGTTTTGATGGGTTAGTATGAAGAGAGAAATAGCAGAGTTCGTTGCACTATGCGACGTATGCCAACGAGTGAAGGCAGAACACTAAAGACCTGCAGGGTTACTACAACCACTCGAAATCCCGGAGTGGAAATGGGAAGAAATCGGAATGGACTTCATCACCAGATTACCTCGGACATCGTCAGGGAACGATTCCATCTGGGTTATTATTGACCGACTCACTAAAGTGGCTGACTTCATCCCAGTGCACACCACCTACTTGGGAAAGAAACTGGCAGAACTGTACCTCGCAAGGATCATGTGTCTTCATGGGGTACCTAAGAAAATAGTATCAGATTGTGGTAGTCAGTTCACCTCAAAATTTTGGCATAAGCTACAGGAGGAACTTGGCACCCGGTTGAACTTCAGTACGGCCTTTCACCCGCAAACCAATGGTTAGACCGAGCGCGTGAATCAGATTTTGGAAGACATGTTGCGAGCCTGTGCTCTCGATTTCGGATGAGCATGGGACAAGAGTTTACCCTATGCGGAGTTCTCTTACAACAACAGTTACCAGGCCAGTTTGCAGATGGCACTTTTTGAAGCGTTGTATGAACGGAAGTGTCATACCCCACTCTATTGGGACCAAACTGGCGAGCGTCAGCTGTTTGGGACCGAAGTGTTAAATGAGGCGAAAGAAAAGGTTAGGACAGTATGGGAAAGGCTAAGAATTGCGCAGTCTCGGCAGAAGAGTTATGCAGACAACCGTCAAAGGGATCTAGCTTTCAAGGCAGGTGATTATGTGTATCTTTGTGTCACCCCGCTTCAGGGAGTACACCGTTTCCAAACTAAAGGCAAGTTGGCACCATGTTTTGTGGGACCATACCGGATTCAGGAACGTCGAGGAGAAGTAGCCTACCGGCTCGAGCTTCCACCCTCCATGGCTGGCATCCATGATGTATTCCATGTCTCACAACTTAAAAAGTGTCTAAGAGTGCCAGAAGAACAGACAAGCCCATATCAGATCGAGATTCAGGAAGATTTGACTTATGTGGAGAAACCAGCGTGTATCCTCGAAACCAGCAAGCGGAGAACCCGGAACAAGGTTACCAGGTTCTGTCGAGTTCAGTGGACTCATCACTAAGAAGAAGAGGCCACCTGGGAAAGGGAAGATGAGCTAAAGGCCGCTCATCCCTATCTTTTTGCCAGTACTTCCGAATCTTGGGGTCGAGATTCCGTCTAAGGGGGGTAGGTTTGTCACACCATGAGGTGTTTTCTGTTTTTAAAAAAAATCCTAAAATAAAAATCGTAAAGAAAATAGTTGGAAATTAACATGGAGCAAATAAATAATTTTAAAATGCAAACTATAATTGGAAATGGCATGGTAGGATTTTTCCTAAATTCTACATGTTGAAATTCAGTAACAGGATTTTTAGTGAAAATTTCAGAGCACTAGAAATAATTTTTAATCAATTAAAATCAAAATACAAGGGAAAATCCTTTTCTCTCTCCTCCCTCGTTTTCCCGCCCATTTGGCCTTGGGACGTCGGCCCGAGCCGCCGACCCGTCCTCTCCCGCACCCGCGCCTCTCTCCCTCTCTCCCTCGCTGGCCAGCCGAAGGCCACGGCCCATTTGCCCTCGCATCCGAAAATTAAGTCCACCTCGCCTCCCCCTTCTCCCCAGGACACTGACAGGTGGGGCCCACCTATCAGGCCCATCCCCTACCTCCGGCCACGCCGCTGCCATCCACGCCACCCCTTCCCGCTCGCAAATCCCATTCATCCCCGCCATCCCCGCGCGCCTTAAACCTCCGCCATCACTCCCCGCCTTCTGCCCTTACTTCCCCGCCGCTCCCACACCCTCTAATGGCCGGAGTTAACTGCCGACGATTAATCCCCCAAATCTCTCTCCCTCTTTATTCCGGCGAGCAATTACGCTGCCACCTGGCAACTACCGACCTCCCCGCGGCATATAAAAGCCGGCCCTCATCCTCCTCGTCCTCCCCACGCCATCGCCCAAGCTCCTCTCTCTCTCCCGCTCTCGCACCGTGAGGTATGAGTCCCACTGCCCTTCGCCGGCCTTCAGCCGTGACTTCCCACCATCCCGAGCTGCCCCGGACCTCGCCGCCGCCTCCATCTCCATCCCCAGAGCCCGAGCTTCCTCGGCCACCCCTCTTTGTCGCCACCCGCCACCTCCCGAGCCACCCGCGTCATCGTCTTCCTCCACTCCGGCGACCCGCGGTGAGCCGCCCCTCCCCTTCCCCTCTCGGCCCGAGCGTGCACCGCTGCATCCGGGTGTGTGTGGCTCCGTTCTCGCGTGAGCCGTGGCACTCCGCCGCCTCACGCCGCCGCCCGGATGGTGTCGGCCAGCCTCCAGCCACCGTGCGCCATCGCCGGGCGACCGCGCCGCCAGCGCCCCTCTCCCGGCCGTCCGATCTGCCGAGGCAGATCGGAGCCGTCCGCCCCGCCTGCTCGCGTGGCACGCCACGTGGCCGCCACGTCGATGCCACATGGTGCACCGTCCTTTCGGCCCATGGACCCGGTCCACTGTGGAGCGGGGTCCCGCGGCCGATGACACCATTGTTGACGTCAGCCCTAGCGCTTACGCAATTCCGGGATTTATTGCGCAATAAAACATTAAGAATTTTTCCTATTTTAGTAAAAACACATTTAATCATCTAAAATTTGTGTATTTTCAATCCGAGCTCCATTAAGCCCATGCAAATTTCATTAAATTCATAAAAATGCCAAGAATCCATTAAAAATTGTCTTGTTTCCTGTTTCAGTAGCTTTTCAGCCTGTTTGTTGATGTACCTTGTTTGTCGTGTAGATCTTGGTAGTTCCTCTGATCCCATGTACTTCGAAGTCGTCGCGAAGTTTCCTCAGCCCGAAGAGCAAGGCAAGTCATGCTATATTATTGATCATATTGCTCTCATTTTGCTAAAATACCCTGTTTATTCTACTAAACTGCATTTACTTTGAAATGTCATCTTATGGGGAATATTACACCTTATGGTTAGTAGTAAGCCCTAGGCTTGCCACCGTGAACCTTGATATACCTGGGCAACAACATGACTAGTTTATAGGCCTAGGCTATGCTGGGACTTGCTTAGACTCGCTAGAACACTAAATGGGTCATTAATCAAGATAACATTTTTTTGGACACATGAAATGAAAGATATAATCCGAGGACTTTGTGGACCGGACTAATGACTAAAACATGACGAATGGTGGGCTATGGGCACTGTGGTTTTGATAGTGGGGCCCATGGCATTTAAGGACCGGTTCACAGGAAACCTCGGAAGAATGACCATACAAACCACAAGCCAGAATGGGCAACGGTGGGTCCTGTAGTGTAGCCTTTCCTAGCCGACGAACCCTGGGAAGGGCGAGCGTGATTGAGTTGCAGTTGACCGGGGGCTTACCGGTTGCTGGGCTGCCGGATTAACCCTGGCACTCGGGGGGGCTGCCCACGACCCAGGAACGGCAGTGGGGGCGAAAACTTGGTGTGGTTCGCTTGGGTAGCGGGGGTTTATACGAAAGGTCCTATCACAGTCCCTTTCCAGGGTACCATGGCAGTATTCCGGCGGATGGGAGACAATGTTGTGGGGCTGTGTCTTGTGGGTACAGATGTACACCTCTGATCAGAGTTAAAACTATTCAAATAGCCGTGCCCGCAGTTATGGGCGATTGATCGATTTCACCGTGAATAGTCCCACACTGCTAAAACCTGATTAATGAAACATGACTAGTAAAGTTGGATGGTTTGGGCCTGTCGCAACGTGGGGATAACGTTGGGCAGTGTTGGATTTAATATGAATTAATTATTTGATTTACCACTATTTTATCATGTTCAAATCTCCTCTTATTTATGAAAACCCTAGCTGTTTGTGCTAAAGGAAAACCCTAGCCAAATCCTTGTCTCCCCCTTGCATTCATACCTTCTCTATTCTGGTATGACTTGCTGAGTACGTGGAAGTACTCATACTTGCCTCATCACCAAAACCTGAGCAAGAAGCTGAAGAAGAAGAAAAAGTAGTAGGCTTTGTCCTGCATTCTGGAAGATGCCTGTGGAGTGGTTGAAGCCGCGCTGCAAGCGTCAAGATTAGGCTTAGACCCTTTTCTTTTTCCACTGCTCTTTTGTAATCTTTTTGTAATGTTTGTAAGACATGGAACTATAATTTCAACAATTGTCATATGTGTACCCTGGCTGGTCCTGGACAGGGATTTTAATACACATATAACTTCGAAAATTCTGGTTTGAATTTCTGGGTGTGTCAAATGGGCAGCCCCCTCTCGTGCCGCGGTGAATCCAGAAGTCGTTAACCCTTAAGACCGGGGCCGACCCAACACCATCACGCCCACCCTCACTAGGGTACGTCGGTTAAAGACAGCTACACTACAGATCCAACCATTACCCATGCTGGCTTGTGGTATGCATGGTAATTCTTCCAGGGTTTCTCGAGAATCGGTCCTTAGTGGTCATGAGTGAAGGGTTACGTGGAAGCTACAGTAGCTAATAACAAAAAAATCTACCGTGCAAACCAAGAACCTTGCAAGTAAGGGTCGATAGATCGTTACCGATTGGAGTAGAGTGCAGGGGATATAGCCAATCAGGAGCTATCCAATCCGGAAGAGTGCCAGCCGATCACAGCCGATTCCTGAGTACAGCCGGTACGCCGACTCGACAGCCGATTCACCGCAGCCGATTCGCCGATTCCACAGCCGATCCATCGCAGCCGTTTTGCCAATTCGCCAAAACGCGCTCGCACTGCTGATCCGCCGCAACCGCTCGCTCCAATGTGCTGCAGCCGATTCGCAGCCACCGAACAGCACCGCAATATAGCAGTGCCTCTACCGGTATCCACACATCCAGGGATAGAACGCCTAACACCCGTGTGCTAGCACAAGATGTAAGGCTAGGGTTTGGCTCGAGAGTGGGAGGGTTCTCGTGGAGATTGATCTTGCCGCCAGCTGAAGCCACGTGTGTTGTATTCTGTTGTGCAAAACCTATTCAGGAGCTCTCCACCCCTCTCCCCCCTATATATAGAGTTGGCCGACTGGGTCTAGAGGCCCATCAGAACTCTATTTTGAATCGGATCCTATTCGAATCTCATAGAGTTGGCCGGCCAGACTTTGTAGGCCCATAGGACTCTATATTAAATCGAATCTTATCCAAATTGAGCCATATTCAAGTCCAACTCGAATGTCTGTTCTACCCCCTTAAGCGTGCGACCCTATAGGTTCAGGTATACTCGATTTCGACCCGAGTCCAACTCGGCCTACTTGATAACAGCGGCGCCTAGCAGCACATATTGACACCATAGTATACAAGAATATAATATCGGCCCTGAACCTATAATGTGTACACAAATCCCTTTGCCTCACGATACCAATTAAGCTATAGGCATGATGTGTGTCATCCCTTCAATAGCTTAACCATTCACTCGAACCGTATTGGATTATCTGTCTGTTGATTGACTCCTCAATCAACTCGGCATGGCCATGTACTTCTATAATCCATTACCTCAAGGGGCCCAGAGATATGTCTCCAAAGGAGGGGAAAATTCCATCTTGATCATTCACATTCCACTCCATGTTTCATAGCAAACCCAAAGACTACTTTTATAATTATCCAGTTATGGAATAGCGTTTGGTAACCCCAAAGTAGGCTACTACACATGTCAGAATCCATGATGATCTCAGGTCTAAGGACTTTGCACCAACATTACTTGAGACCAACTAATGACACATTAATTTATGTCGTGTCTCATGGTGGGTCTATCCAACAACCTGTTCTCTAACATCTGTCCATATTTATTGATTTGGTTTCTCCATACCATGATCTATGAGACATGATCATCAATCAATAAACAAGCTGATCTTAGAATCATATTTGTTCCAACAATAAGACATGTGATCAGGGATCATTTAGAAATACATTCATACAGAAAGAGTCTCATAAATAAGTCACGTACTTATTGATCAATACAAGTTATCTATTTCCTGGAACTGAATAACACTATTCATAAATACATAAACATTGACCATGATATCCAACATCTCTATATTGCCTCTAGGGCATAACACTAACAGTCTCCCACTTGCACTAGAGTCAATCATGTAAGTACCTAATACCCATCACTGTTGTGTGCGCCTCATGTTTCGGCTGAGGGAGAAGTTTTGTCAACGGATTGGCAATGTTGAGATCCGTGTGCACTTTGCATATCTTGACATCACCTCTATCCCCAATCTCACGGGTGAGATGATATCGCCGAAGTATGTGTTTGGACTTCTGATGTGACCTTGGCTCCTTGGCTTGCACAATGGCTCCACTATTATCACAATAGAGAGTCATTGGACTAGTTGCACTGGTCATCACACCCAACTCGGAAACAAATTTCTTGATCCAAACAGCCTCCTTTGCAGCTTTTGAAGCAGCGATGTATTCAGCGTCCGTTGTAGAATCAGCAACAATATCCTGCTTGGAACTCTTCCAGCTGACTGCACATCCGTTCAGGCAGAATACAAACCCAGATTGTGATCTATAATCATCCTTGTCCGTTTGGAAGCTAGCATCGGTGAAACCACTTACAACGAGCTCTTCTTCACCTCCATAAACTAGGAACACATCCTTAGTTCTTCTAAAGTACATAAGGATACTCTTTACGACAGTCCAGTGACCTTCACCTGGATCTGACTGGTATCTACTCGTAGCACTCAAAGCGTACGAGACATCTGGACGTGTACAAAGCATGGCATACATGATGGATCCAATTGCCGAAGCGTATGGAACCATACCCATCTTATTCCGCTCATCATGTGTCCAGGGACACTGATTCTTGCTAAGATTAATGCCATGTGACATGGGCAAGAAACCTTTCTTGGAATTGTGCATGTTGAACCTTTTCAACACCTTGTCAATATATGTACTTTGGTTTAATCCAATTAGCCTCTTGGATCTATCTCTATAAATCCAAATGCCCAATATGTATGCTGCCTCACCTAAGTCTTTCATGGAAAAACTATTTTTCAATGAAGACTTGACGGATTCTAGCATAGGGATATGATTTCCAATCAGTAATATGTCATCCACATATAAGATTAGAAATACAATTGCGCTCCCACTGACCTTTTTGTAAACACAGGCCTCCACTTCATTTTTGATGAAACCAAACCCTTTGATTACTTCATCAAAATGAATATTCCAACTTCGAGATGCCTGCTTCAATCCATAAATGGATTTCTATAGCTTGCATATCTTTCTAGGCGATTGTATCATGTTGTATCATGTATACATCCTCGCTTAGGTTTTCATTTAGGAAAGCCGTTTTGACATCCATCTGCCATATTTTATAATCGAAATATGCAACAATCGCTATAATAATCTGAATAGACTTAAGCATTGCGACGAGCGAGAAGGTTTCATCATAATCAACACCTTGAATCTGTTTAAAACCTTTCGCCACCAATCACGCCTTATAGATGTGAACATTTCCATCCATGTCGGCCTTTTTCTTAAAAACCCATTTACACTCAATGGTTTTGACACCATCAGGTGGATCAACCAAGTTCCAAACTTGACTATCATACATGGATTCTATTTCGGATTTCATGGCTCCAAGCCACTTGTTGGAATCGGGTCCCACCATCGCTTCCTCATAGGTCTTAGGTTCATCGTTGTCCAACAACAATATATCATGTTGTTCCACACCTGTGTACCTGTCAGGCGCACGACGTGATCTTTCAGACCTCCGTGGGGCTGGTGTATCTACAACAGGTGGCGCAACATCTTGTTCCTCGTGTTGTGGTTTTGTGGTAGCTGAAACATTTTTGGTGTTTTTTGAACTTCTTCCACTAACTCTTCTTGAAAGAAACTTTTTCTCCAAGAAGACACTGTGTCGGGCGACAAACACTTTGACTTGTTCCCGATTATAAAAGTAATATCCCTTAGTTTCCTTAGGATATCCCACAAAGAAGCATTTGTCAGATTTGGGTGTGAGCTTGTTAGACTGCAAACGTTTTACATAAGCCTCACATCCCCAAATTTTGAGAAAAGACAAATAGGGGGTTGCCCTGTCCATATCTCATATGGTGTCTTTTCAACCGACTTAAATGAAACTCTATTTAGTGTTAATGCAGCTGTTTCAAGAGCATATCCCCAGAAGGATAATGGAAGATCACTTTGGCTCATCATGGACCGCACCATGTCCAACAAGGTGTGATTTCTCTGTTCGGATACCCCATTCCATTGTGGAGTTCCTGACGGAGTCAACTGTGAAACTATTCCACAATATTTCAGATGATTACCAAATTCTTGGCTCAAGTATTCCCCTCCACGATCTGGTCATAGAAACTTGATTGTTTTCCCTAAATGATTTTGTACTTCATTCTGGAATTCTTTGAACCTTTCAAAGGATTCAGACTTATGCCTCATTAAGTTGATATAACCATATCTACTAAAGTCATCGATGAAGGTAATGAAGTACTGAGAACCACCTCTGGCCGTTGAGCTCATTGGTCCACATACATCAGTATGTACGAGTGCCAATAAGTCATTTTCTCTCTCACTGTGTCCCGTGAAAGGTGCCTTTGTCATCTTACCAAGTAAACAAGACTCACATGTCTCAAATGATTCAAAATCAAAAGAGTGAAGCAATCCATCCTTATGGAGCTTCTCCATGCGTTTCTGATTTATAGGGCCTAAGGGACAATGCCAGATAAACGTGTGGGGTTTGTATCATTTGGGAGTTGCCTCTCTGTATTATTGTTATAGATGGGAGACGCTTCAAGATTCAAAACGTATAATCCATTCACCAATGGTGTATGAAAATAGAACATATCTCTGAGATAAACTGAACAATCATTGTCCATTAATCTAAAATAATAACCTTCCGCTTGCAAACATGAAGCGAAAATAACGTTTTGACATAGAGTTGGAACACAATAACAATTATTTAGTTCCAAAACTAATCCTGAAGGTAAATGAAGTGATGTAGTCCCGACAGCAATTGTAGCAACACTTGCTCCATTGCCAACGCGCAGGTTCACCTCGCCCCTTCTCAAGCTTCTACTTCTCATTCCCTACAACGATTTGTAAATATGAGCTACTGATCCGGTATCAAATACCCAAGAATCGTCTAGAAAGATATGCAAGCTACAAAAATCCATTTATGGATTGAAGCAAACACCTCAGAGTTGGAATATTCATTTTGATGAGGTAATCAAAGGGTTTGGTTTCATCAAAAATGAAGAGGAGGCCTGTGTTTACAAAAAGGTCAGTGAGAGCGCAATTGTGTTTCTAATCTTCTACGTGGATGACATATTGTTGAATGGAAATGATATCCATATGCTAGAATCAGTCAAGTCTTCATTGAAAAATAGTTTCTCTATGAAAGACTTGGAGAGGCAGCATACATTCTGGGCATTCGGATCTATAGAGATAGATCTAAGAGGTTAATTGGTTTAATCCAAAGTACATACATTGAAAAGGTGTTCAAGAGGTTCAACATGCATGATTCCAAGAAAGGTTTCTTACTAGTGCAGCATGGTATTAATCTCAGCAAGAATGAGTGTCTTAGGACACCTGATGAGCGAAGTAAGATGAATATGGTTCCATATGCTTCGGAAATTGGATCCATCATATATGCTATGATTTGTACTTGTACATATGTAAATGGTTACACCGACGCTAGCTTCCAAACAGACAAAAATGACTATATATCGCAATCTGGGTTCGTGTTCTACCTAAACGAAGGCACAATCAGCTGGAAGAGTTCCAAGCCGGACACTGTTGCTGATTCTACAATGGAGGCCGAGTATATTGCTGCTTCTGAAGCTGCAAAGGAGGTTGTTTGGATCAAGAAATTTGTTTCTCAGCTGGGTGTGATGACCAGTGCAGCTGGTCCAATGTCCCTCTATTGTGATAATAGTGGAGCCATTGCACAGTCTAAAGGAGCCTAGATCACATCAGAAATCCAAACACATTCTTTGGCGATATCATCTCATCCGCGAGATAGTGAACATAGGTGTCGTAAAGATATGCAAAGTGCACACGGTTCTAAACATTGCCGATCTGTTGACAAAGCCACTCCCTCAGCCGAAATATGAGGCACATACTAGAGCAATGGGTAATAGATACTTACATGATTGACTCTAGTGCAAGTGGGTGACTGTTAGTGATATGCCCTAGAGGCAACATGGAGATGTTGGATATCATGGTCAATGTTTATTTATTAATGAATAAAGTGTTGTTCCGTTCCATGAAATAGATAACTTGTATTGATCAACAAGTATGTGACTTATTCATGAGACTCTTTATATGAATCTATATCTCAATAATCCCTGATCATATATCATATCTGTGGAACGAATATGATTCTAAGATCAGCACGTGTATTGATTGATGATCATGTCTCATGGATCATGGTATGGATATACCAAATCAATAAACGTGAACATGTGTTAGAGAACACATTGTTGGATAGACCCGCATTGAGACACCACAGGGAATTAATGTACCATTAGTTGGTCTCAAGTAGTATTGGTGTAAAGTCCTTAGACCTGATATCATCATGGATTCCAACATGTGTAATATCTTACTTAGGAATCGCTACACCGTAACAGTGTAGTTATAAAAGTAGTCTTCGGGTTTGCTATAAAACATGTAGTGGGATATGAATGATCAAGATGGAAGTTGCCCCTCCTATGGGAGAGATCTCTGGGCCCCTCGATGTAATGGATTATAAAAGTGCATGGCTATTCCGAGTTGATTGAGGAGTCAATCAACAGATAGATAATCCAATACATGATCGAGTGACTGATTAAGCTATGGATAGGATGGCACATGTCTTGCCTATAGCTTAATTGGTATCGTGGGGCAAAGGGATTTGTGCACACATTATAGGTTCAGCCGATATGATCTTCTCGTATACTATGGTGTCAATACGTTCTGCTAGGGGCCGCTGTTGATAGTTGGCCGAGAAGTGTTCTTAGGTCGTAACCAAGTCTACATGAACCTACAGGGTCGCACACTTAACAGGTTGGAACAAATATTCGAGTTTGACTTGGATGTGGCTCGATCGGATATTGAGTCCCGATGGGCCTTTAGCCCCAGTCGGCTAACTCTATATAAAGAGGGGCAAGGGGTGGAGATCGTGTGCGCATTTTCCAAGCCATATCAACTTCTCCACGAAAACCCTAGTCCACACCCGAGCCAAAACTTTAGTCATGCATTGCATGCTAGCACACAGGTGTTCGACGTGCCACGTTGTGGTGTTGGTTAGCGAAGGTGGTCGGGGGATCGAGGTCGTGGTCGGTGAGCTGGTTGGGAGATCGAATCGTGGTCGGTGACGTGGTCGATGAGCTGGTCGGGAGATCGGATTGAGCTCAGCGAGGTGCTGTCCGAGGTCGGCAAGGTCGGCAAAGAGTTGCTCGAGGTCGGCCAGACTTTGATCGGCTATTTCCGCTGCACTACGTATCTTTTGGTAATATTCTATGGACCCTTACTTGCAAACTTTCCTGGATTGCTTGGTTAAAAATTTTGTTTTTATGCTATCATAGCCTACGTGTTATCCAACAATGCCAACATGCATAAGGGATTTATACGTTTTTCATGCAAAAATTGCAAAACCAGAAGGAGTATTCTACATCAAGAATTATTCTTGCCCACTTATTTCAGTCGGGCTTCATGCCTCACTACAATTGTTGGACATCGCACGGAGAGGTAGGGGTTGCAATGGAAAAAGATGAAGAACAAGACAACAACATATGGTGGATTTGAAGAAAATATAGCAGGCGAGGCGGACGGGGATGTTGAATACAACGACGGTGCCGATGATCTTGGTCAAATGTTGCGCGACGTATAGGAGGACTACGAAGGTGAAAAGATATGCAGAAATTAGAGCATATGTTGGTGGACCACAAAACGTCCTTGTACCCGGGTTGCGAACAGGGGCGCAAAAAGTTGGGTACCACACTGGAATTCTTGCAATGGAAGGCAAAAAATGGTGTCAGTGACAAAACTCATGAAGAACATTCTTCTAGAGGGAAACAAATTGCCGGAATCAACATACAAAGCTGATAAGTAAGTTTTCCCTCTAGGACTAGAGGTGCAAAAGATACACGTATGTCCGAACGATTGTATCCTCTATCGTGGTGAGGAGTATGAGAACCTAGAAGCATGTCCGGTTTGTAAATCACTTTGATACAAGATTAGACGAGATGATCCAGGCGAAGTTGACGGATAGCCTTCGAAGAAGAGAGTTTCTGCTAAGGTGATGTGGTATTTTCCTATAATACCATGGCTCAAGCGTTTGTTCAGGAACAAAGAGCATGAAAGAATGATGTGCTGGCACATAGAAGAATGCCAACAAGACGGGATGCTGAGAAACCCTGCCAATGGGTTGTAGTGGCGAAACATCGACAGAACATTTAAACACTTCGGAGAGGAAGCACGAAACATAAGTTCGACTGAAGTACGGATAGCATGGATCCTTTTGGAGAGATGAGAAGCGGCCACAACACTTGGCCTGTTACGATGTGTATATACAATCTCCCCCTTGGCTATGCATGAAGGGAAAGTACATCATGATATCGGTTATTATTCAAGGCCCAAAGCAACATGGTAACGACATTAATGTGTACCTGAGACCATTGGTCGACGATCTGAAACTGTTGTGGAAGAAAGAAGGTGTCCCTATGTGGGATGAGGACAAACAGGAGAAGTTTAACCTATGAGTGTTGTTGTTCAAAACCATCAATGATTGACCTGCACTTGGCAACCTATCCGGACAGTCAAACAAGGGGTATAAGGCTTGCACCCACTGTATGAATGAAACCGAAAGTAAGTATCTGAAACATTGTAAGAAGGTTGTGTATATGGGCCATCGTCACTTTCTTGTTGCAAGCCACCCTGTCCAGATGAAAGGCAAACATTTTGAAAAGAAGGCAGACCACCGTACTAAGCCAAAACATCGTAACGGAAAGGCCATGTTTGTATGGTGAAAGATATGAAAGTAGTATTTGGAAAGGGATCTGGCAGCCCTATAACAAGGGAAGATGGTCATGCCGCAACGAGGAAGAAGAAGTCTATTTTTTGGAAGTTACCATATTGGGAAGTCTTGGATGTCTGCCACGCAATTGACGTGATGCACCTCACTAAGAACCTTTGTGTCAACCTTTTGGGCTTCCTAGGTGTATATGGAAAGTCAGAAGATACACTTGAGGCACGTAATGATCTCAAGCATAAGAACCTTTTCGTCAACCTTCTGGGCTTCTTAGGTGTATATGGAAAGTTAAAAGATACACTTGAGGCACATAATAATCTCAAGCATATGGAACAACGCGATGGCCTTCACCCGGAACCAAAGAAGAAAGCAAGCCACTACTTGAGTGCAGCCAGCTACACTCTAAGCAAGGCAGAGAAGGAAAGCATGTTCGAATGCCTGGAGAGCATCAAGGTACCATCTTGATACTCCTCAAATATAAAGAGAATAATAAGCACGAAGGGGAAGAAGTTCACAAACCTAAAGTCTCATGACTGCCACGTGCTGATGACACAGTTGCTTCCTGTTCCTGATAATGTCCGGGCAACAATAACAAAGCTATGTGTTTTCTTGAATGCAATTTCACAGAAGATCATCGATTCAGACAGACCAGAAACCTTTCAAAATGATGTGGTGCAATGTCTTGTCAGCTTTGAGAGGGTCTTTCCACCTTCCTTCTTCAATATCATGACACATCTTCTATGCCACCTTGTAAAAGAGATCTATATCTTCGGTCCTGTATTCCTATACAACATGTTCCCTTTCGAGAAGTACATGGACGTTATAAATAAGTACGTCCGTAACCATTCTCGTCCGGAGGCCAGCATCGCCAAGGGGTATGGAATAGAGGAGGTCATTGAGTTCTATGTAGACTTTATTAAAGACCTTCGTCCGATCGTGGTGCCTGAATCAAGCCATGAAGGAAGACTATGAGGGAAGGGGACTCTTGGAAGGAAGGCAATAATGACCGTAGACAACGATTTATTCCAGAAACCACATTGGACTGTTTTGCAACAATCTTCCTTGGTGGCTCCTTACATCGAGGAGCACTTGGCGATTGTTCGCTCTGAAAATATTGGTAAGACCGATGCCTGGATTACACACCATCATATTGATGCTTTTTCCCTGCTTAGCTGCGACAACATCTCATGGGCAACGGGATGATTGACCAACAACTAGCCTTCTTGGCGAGGGGACCATCTTGCTTGATCACGACATTCCAAGCATATGAAATCAATGGGTACATATTTTACACATGGGTCCAAGACAGAAAGAGCATGAACCAGAACAGTTCTATTCGCATCGATGCCATGAGATATGATGATACGACTAGCACGTATTATGGTAGCATCGAGGACATATGGGAACTTGACTATGGACCTCTGAAGGTCCCTCTGTTTCGGTGCCAATGGGTTAGGCTGACTGGTGGAGACGTAATAATTGATGCAAGTGGGATGACAACGGTCAACCTTAACAAGGCTGGCAGATGAACCCTTCGTCCTTGCCAATGATGTAAGGCAAGTTTTTTTATGTAAAGGACATGGCTAGCAAACCAAAGAAGGGAAAAGGGTCCGACGAGCCAAAGCGTCACGTGGTTCTACAAGCCAAAAGGAAAATTGTGGGTCGAGGATAAGATTGATGAAGATTACAATCATTTTGACAGGCAACCTTTGTTCGCGGTGACGGTTGACCCGAGCATCCTCCTATCAAATGAGGACACCCCTTACTTACGCAACGATCAATAGCAAAGGAACATTAGTGAGGAGAAAGTACGTGAGGACAACCATCACGTACTAAATTATGTTAAATGTACTGGCCTAGCTAGGTTGTTGTATGGACGATGTAAATTATTATTGAATTTATTGAGGTTCCATGTGTTAATTAGATATGATTAATACAAATTATGTTCAAGCCTTCAAGATATATCTGGGTGCCATAATAATCAACCAGTACAACTATAAGCAGCTAGGAGTATCATGTAAACTTGAGCTTCAAAAGGTAGGAGGCAAATGCCACACTCAAGCGAGTCGCAATCAATGGCGTAGGTCATCTTGGTCGTCTCGTCTGCCTCCGCATCCAGCAGCTCTTGCTGATCCATGAAGAGGCCCCGACTCCTTCTTCTTGCTGATCCATCGTAGTAGCCTTTTTGTCATTTTTATTCATCGCTCCCTGTAACACATATATAAGGCATCAAACACATTAGCTAGATGCAACGCACAGTAAGATGAAGCGAGATGCAGAGATGCTCACCTACCCTGCCTACCTTCCTGTCGTGCAGCTCCAGTAGTGTAACCACACCTGAATACTAGCACGTGTATTTAGCTAGTGGTCCGAACCCCGCATTATCTCTCCATTTCATTTTTCAGACTGCTCCAGTCTGCTGAAATCATTCAAGTTGACTCCAGCTCCATGAAAATGGAGGTGGAGAACTACATCAAGATTCGTTCAGGGCAGTGCAAGATTCGTAAAGAACAGGTAAAAATACCTCTACTCTACTAGTAAGCTAGTACTACTATGTTCTGGAGGATAAGAAATATACTACGTGTCACATTTTATACTATATTTATTTATTTTTGATATAAGGTTTGTTTATTTTATACTATATTTATTAGAATTTAAAATACGTTTTAATAGGACATATGTTAATTATATATGATTATTAGAATTTAAAAGATTTTTAGTAGGACATATGTTAATTCTATATGATTATTAGAATGTAAAATATTTTTCAATAGGACATATGTTAATTATATATGATTATTAGAATTTAGCAGCATTAAACTATTTTAAATGTTTTCTCATTAAAATTGTTAATTCTACTAAAGTTTAACGTATTATTTTTTGTTGTTTTAAACCTATATTTAATAAATAATTTGGCCTGGTTTAATAGATTATTTAATGTTTAGTCTCGGTTGGAAACCCTTACGGGACAAAAATTATTTGAAAATCTTGGAAAACTATCATTAGTCCCGGTTGTAGCAAACAACCGGGTCTAAAGATGCTCATCTACCGGTACGGTAGGATCTTTGGTCTGGTTGGTGCCAACAACCAGGACTAAAGATATTTTTAGTCTGATTGCTTGCACCAACCGGGACGAACATATCTTTAGTCCCGGTTGGTGGCTTCAACCAGGACTAAAGATATCTTTAGTCCCGATTGTTGGCACCAACCAGGACCAAAAGATCCCAGAATCAATATATAACATAGAGCACACCGCCATCCAAACACTTAGTCGTTTTTTGTCTTCCTCTTGCGTCGAGCCCTAAACCACCGTTGCCGTCGTCCCGCACCGTCATCTCGTTGTCTCCACATTCCCTAAGGTAAGACCGATCTCCTAGTCGCTGCATTCTCACCGTCGCTATGTCGCACGTCGCCACCACACCCGTCATCGCCGGCGCTGGCGCACGCCGCACCCGTCGTCACCGTCGCCGCCTCATGCACTCTGATTTTCATATATATGCATGCGAGATATATTTTTGTCGATGAACCCTAATTCTTGTGGATGAAATTTGTATATATATTTGTGAATTGATTTGTGATATTTGTGAATTGATCTGTATATATTCGTGAATATTTGGTCGTACGGTATATATTTGGGATATATTTATTTGTAAATTGATTTGTGATATTTGTGATATTTTGAATTGTGAATATTTGTCTACCAAAATATAATTTAATACCTTTAGTTTCATGTGTACAAATATGGTTTTATTTATTTAAACAAAATATAAAGTTGTATATCCAAGCCAATTAATCCTACATTGGTCGTACATTGACCATATATATTGACTATATATGTTGGTCATACATTGTTATATATTGACCATAATATATTGGTTATATATTGGACTGTATATGATTTGTGAACCCTAACTATTTTTAATTTTATATTGTTTCTCTTTTAGAAGGATCGAACGATATTTTAATTTGTGGACTGTTTTAGAATGACCGAACAATAGAACGATAGAATCGCTTTTACAACAGAACGATAGAACGACCGAACGATATCACGACCGAACGATATAACGATCGAACGATAGAACAACTTTTAGAATATCCCGAGTCACTATCTCTCACATAACGACGTACATATGCATTACATAAATATTAGACTTAACATCATACATGCATTAACTAAATAATTTTTCCTTGTCAGAATTACTTGATCCAGTCGTCCAAGCAAAGCAATCAAATGACAGATTGCTCGGACAAACATATCCTCTTAGACAAGATCGCAGAGGGGAGCAGCTAGTACTTTGTAACTGAGGAGGAGAACGAGGATCCCAATCAGTACCTCCTCGAGGAGGGGAACGAGAAGGGCATGCGAACAATGCGGTGTCACCAAGAGAATTGAGGGTCCGCATATCATAACTGAAGTGGCACAAGATGGTCGACCATGTGCCCCAACCGACGCTGCAAGAAAGTATGTCGCACACAGAGGATGGGTAGTGAGGGATCATGTGACCATCAGCATAGTGAACTGGCGGCGAACAAGGACAAGAGGGGAACGGTGAAGGAATGGACGCTTAAAAAGATGGTCGAGCTGTTTAGGAACTTCAAGAAAGAATTATACAAGAAGTACATCCTGAAGGGTCATACCCCTGACTTTGACAAATTCCCAGAGCTATGAGATCACTGGGAGGCTTTTGTGGAATACAAGACAGGAGAGCAAGCGCAAGCACTCATTGAGAAGAACAAGGCCAACGCAGCTAAAAAACAGTACCATCATAAGATAGGGTCAGGTGGCTATCGAAAGGCAGTGCCGAGATGGGACCAAATGAAAGCCGACCTGATAGCAAGAGATATCGTTCCGGCCATAGCTGACTGGCCGAAACGATCCAAGCATTGGTACTGCGCTCATGGCGGATTGCTCAATCCTGTCGATGGCACCCTGATCTTCGATGATGTGATTCGCGACGCCACGAGCCAATTGAGCGACGCAGTGGAGGCCTCTACATCGGGCTCATTGCAGCCCGACAGAGAGATGGATGAGCTTACGCTCGCACTCCAAAACCCTGAGCATCATGGACAAACGCGAGGAAAGGGCGTCGTTCCCTGGAAATATGGATTCCAAGAGGACATCCAACATGAGGAGCAAGCGAACTATGGAGGCGAAGCTAGCAACTTTGGAGCAACAACTCGTGGCCTACGGTCAGAAGATCGAAGAGGTGTCCAAACAGGTGGACCAACAGGTGGCCCAAAAACTCGCCGAACTGCGGAGCCAGCAAAGCCTAGCAGATCTAGAACCACCCATCATTGTGAGCCCCTCAGGCAAGCGCAGCAATTGTGCATTTACAGGCCAAGTACCTGAAAAGGCCGTTGAAGCAGAAGTCGTACCCCCATGCCCCGATGATTCGATCATGCAACAAACACCTTGTAAGCTTCATATTCCCTTCAAGAACTTGTCAATCAAGGTATGCTCGTAGTTTCACGATATATATACAACTTGTACATTGCAAAAGCTGGTGCATAGGTTGATTACTAATTAATAACCTCTCATCACGTGAAGGTGGCGTCGGGCAGTACCATACCGATGGACCGAGACGGGACTTATCACTGCACCCCGATTCCACCTTGGTACTCAAAGGTAGACATTGAGCAGGTGGAACGGGGCTTTGAAGATCTCGATCTAGATATCCTCGGAGGAGACAGGGAGACGAAACTAGGAGATATAGCCCACGTGATCATGCTATGAAGCAAGCCCTTCATCGTGTTTTCCAAGCGAGAAGCGGCTTCCATTCCTTTGTCTCCGCCACGTGGACCGTCTCCTCTGCCTCCTCCGTCACCTCCGCGAGCACTGACTCTGTAGCCTCATCTGCCTCCTTCATCACCTCCATGAGCACCAACTCCTAAACAATCTCCCACTCCCCAGCCTCCTCCGTCGACTCTGCGAGCACCGACTCCTAAACGGTCTCTGACTCCTCCGCCTCCTAAATGCAAAGCTCGAGCCGTGTCGTCAACGTCAACGAGTTCACAATGAAAGAAGAAGCCAAGACTTGACGAGCCAAGGATCCCAGCTGTAAAAAAGATGGCATACGACATGACACCCGAGGAGTTGCGCGAGGCCATCCAAGCGAAAGTGAAGGCATATTTCAAGCGTAAGAGACCTGAAAAGCCGATTCCTATCGACCCGGTGGTTAAGGCCTTCTTTAAGGAGAATTACTCAACGCCACGGGCTAAACCGGCCTTGTCGTCGAACAACGACAAAATGATCAGGAAGGCTAATCAGAAGGTGAGAGGAAAGGCGAAAGATTTTCCGCAGCTCAGGAAGCAACGTGAAAATCCCTTGAGCCCTTGCTGCCACCTGGTGAAGCTGACTTAAGAAAATTTATGAACGAGACGGGACTATCTAGGGAGCAATTGTTTGGAGGCACAGAAATCGCCAAGCCTGAGTTGACATACAAGTTTACACTCGGACGACCTCTTGTCAGGCCTGATCAGCCAGATAATCTCTCTACACAGATGCACCGATTCCATTAGTGATACATGGAAGCTTCAAGCAAAGATAGAGAGATGATCACGGTGCGGATCAGAAATGCGGATTTCTTCGAAGGAGATGATCTCATGTGCATCCGCTTTGAGGACATCTTCGACTTGTACCAGCAGGACGTCCTCGACGTCTCTCTTATTACCACGCGGGTTTTGTAAGTATCGTTTAGTTCAATTTATTTCGTTTCTTAGCTCCTTGTATGTAGCTGACTAAAATTCTTTTATCCATTGTAGAGTGGCGATCCACGAGTGCAACAAGTGGGGATGGACGAAAATAGGATTCATGGACCCCCGCTAAATTAACACGGAGATGTTATAACATGTTGATGAAAAATTTGATTCCCACGCATTGGCCTGAGAGATTTGCTTTACTCTAGTGCAGGTCCAAGTTGGTCGCCTTTGGTGAATTTTGGGCGTGCCAGTTGGTTTGATCCTGTAACCAACAAGAAAACATAGAATAGATGTTAATTAATATTAGATCCTAGTGGATCGGCTAAGGGAATCAATAAACATACAGTTGATATCCCAAAGCACGTTTAGACTAAGTGATTGGGATAGATCGGTAGTATACCGAGATAGTATAAATCACTTGAGCCCAGAAGCACATTAGGATAATAATTATATGCATTTATAACCTAGCCGATACTGCAGGTCTAATGTAAATCGGCTAGTACTCCGATATGTTTTATAAAAAGATATTAATCCTGAGATAAATGCACTAAACCTAGATCAATCGGCTGTTGATATTACTCAACAGATTGATGCTGGCTTAGGGCATCTAAATAGGTTATGATCTTAATATAAAAGGCAGTTCTAATACATCTAGCAATATTAATACTAAAAAGACGATTAAAACAGGTAAGGCCGGCTGAAACCCCGGCATTGTCTCTAACGGAAAACATTATGCCGAACAGATCTGTATACCTCTAAAAGCGACTTAAGAGGTCGTTTTGATGCATCATTAAGTACAAAAAGAGATATTAGATCTGTATGAGCTAATGAAAACCCCTCGAGATGGTGGATACGCCATATAATCTAAATCAATCTCTAGATCTAGCTCTATCGGTTGCTGTCTTCAGAGAGAAATCAGCCGATGGCGAGATAGATCTAGACATTGTTCAAGATTATATGCCGCATATGATAACCTAAGCAGTTTATAACATCAAAATCAGAGTATCATTACGATGGAAGCACTAACCCGATGGTACAAGCCACTTGTAACAAGGAATTACCTTGTATGGAGATCGAAGCAGATGCAGCCTGAGCAAGAGCAAGAACTTGTCGAGAAAAAGTAAAACGAAAAGGCTGGCGATGCACCGAAGGTGTATTGATTGTGTGTTGTTCTTCTATTTTACAAGCCCTCGGGTGCTATTTATACCCTGATACACAATGAGTCCGTGACGGACATGTTTCCTAGTACAGATTGAATCTCTAAACAAACCGACATTATCACGAAAGGAAACTAAACAAAATATCCTAATTTAAAGATACAATTGCCGTTACAGGACATTATCCATAGATGGCAATACCTTTAACGCACTCTGGAAACCGAATCCAATACTTTATTCTCAAGCTTTCCTTTCGGGATTGGCTTCACTTCTATCTTCAATCAGAATCGGCTATCGACTATCCTAGTCCGACTCGGACACAGCCGACTCTCTCCGCAGCCGATTCGGACTTAGCCAACGCAGCCTCTGTTTCTCCACAGATCACGCGTTTCCTCCGATTCTGCTTCAATCTTGACTTCGAACTTAGGGATTTAGTTGCCAAATTTGGTCGTTAACACATGCCCCCAAGTACGCAATATGAAAATGTTGTGGATTTTGTGCAATCCAAATTCCAAGCGTAACCCTAGATTGAGTTTGTTTCGACCATTATGAAAACTCTTTAAATAACGCCTTCCACACGCTGAACAACTCACGCCGTTAAAGCAATCCTTCCGCCACAAACCCCCTCGAGCTCTCCAGCGACATCCCTGGCTTCCTCAAGCTCGCGGCAGCAATCCCTACTCTGACGACCCCAGGCATTCCAATGGCGTCCTCCGCCGCTCCATCGGCTTCGTCTCCTGCTGAATTCCCCGAGGTACGCCCCAATCGGCTAAAAACTCCTTTCTTACTCGTTCCCCATTGTAAATCTGAATTCTAGGGTTTATAAATCTGAAATTATGTTTCCTTTTTTCCGCTTGGAGCACCTCGCACATCAAGTAGTAATTCCCAGACTGCTGAACGATGAAAGGTGCTTTTTAGGGCCTATTGGCAATAAGGATCCCGAAGACCTCATAATAGCCGAAACCGATAGGATGCCATATAGGATGAGGAACCCTAGCCTTATCCACTGGTCTGGCACCTTCAAATCCTGGCCATCCATGGATAAGTCCTGGCCGGCATGGTATAAGATAATGCAGCCGGCCAAGCAAAGCCACTGGGAAGAAGTTGGGATAGCCCAATGTCTCACACTGTATGTAGCCGATATGGCAAAAGACGAACCCCTAATGTCGGCAGCCACATACTTCTGGAATAATACTCTGAATGCCTTCATCCTTCGACAAGGCCCTATGACCGTCACCCTAGCCGATGTGACCATGATTACTGGACTAGATGTTCTATCATCGGCTAACCCAAATAGATTAGAAGGCAAAGGTCAATTTTCATTCAAGACCAAGGCCATCAGAGGTTGGAATGGCTATGTGGCGATGAACATGAGGGACGAGCCCATTACCCCCAGAGAGCACGCTGCCTTCTTAATGATGTGGTTGGAAAAGTTCGTATTCTGCGGATCCAGTTGTGGGCCAACAGCCAATTGGCAAGTGACAGCCAAAGCCTTAGTGGACAAGGAGAAAATTCCTTTAGGCAAGTTCTTGCTCGGCTACCTATACCAAACTCTGCATCAGGCCGTTTCTAAGATTGTTGCCAATGCCAACATCAACACTGGAGGTCCCTGGTGGTTTCTTTAGCTATGGCCCGTGTTGATGACACAGAAGATTTCTGGTCGGCCACAGCTAACCGATGCTTGTTTTCCTCTCCTGGAGTCGACTAAAGACGATGAAGGAAATGAAGTAACTACCAGGAGGTGCCAATCATTTGGAGAAGCAGCAGCTACCCATGCGGGGTCAAAGCAATCGGCCGATTTATTAGCCGAATGGTTCCTCTCCTTATATGACGGTTTTGCCAGGGATAACCGATGTTGGTTCTTTTACGAGGGCAGGGCCTCCTTTGAACTACCAGTTGAATTCTACTTTGATGAGATCAACTCGGCCGACCACCTCAAATGCAGAGAAATATTTACCACGGCTATCTCTCCATGCATCCTGCCGACCGGGATCCATCAGGACCGAAACGTCATCAAGACACATGAATTTTATTATCCAGTATCGGCCGGCAGATAGTTTGGACTTGGACAACTACCCATCGGCTGTTATTACACTGATAAGATCGAAACCCGAGCGGTGGTGGATTCCAAGTTAGTAATGAACAGGCTGATTGATATAGAAAGCCCACCCCTTGGCAGCATCGGAGTCATGGAACTGACCCATAAAAGAAGCTCGGCCTATGATAGGTGGTGGGTCATATAGAAGCTCGGCCCATAAAGAAGCACATATTTCATCATTGGTCATCCACGTACATCACCACCCTACTACCAGACGAAATCCCTTCAGTAAGTTCTTCACCCTTGAGTAGTTTCTGTTTTGAACAATCGGTTGTTCTTGCTAACTAATACTTGAACCTTCTTTCCTTGCAGATAACAGAAACAGACCCACCGATGATGAGCAATTCCGAAGTCGCCATCGAATATCGTCTAGGTGTTCTCTCAGGCGGCTGCGGGCTCGCTCCCTCAGCAATCGGCAGGGAAGCGCCAAAGCTGAAGACCCTGTTGTGTGGGCAAACACGTGAGCCTGTAGCAAGAAAGAAAAGGGCTGCCCCATCTGCTGCACAACCATCGACTGCTCCTGCAAAGAAACAGAAGAAAAAGAAGCCGAAGGTGCTGTTGATGAGAAATTTCTCTCACGCGCTGGCCTGGGAGATCTGCTTAGCTCCAGTGCAGGTCCTTCTCGGCTACCTGTGCTGTACAGGGCGTGCCAGTTGGTTTGATCTGTTAACCAACAAGAAAAATAAAGATATATGTGTTAAGTGTTAAGTCGGATCCTACTGGATCGGCTGTAAGAGTCAATTTACATATATATGTTATCCCGAAGTGCATTTAAACTAAGTGACTAGAATAGATCGGCTGCGCCGAGACAGTATTAACCACTTAATCCAAATATACAATGGGGTAATAAATATATGCTTTAACAGCCTAGCCGATATCGTAAGTCCAACTGTGAATTGGCTAATACTCCGACTCATCTTATGAAAAGATATTGATCTAAGTTAAATGCGCTAAACCTAGATCAATCGGCTGCCGGCTGTGGCTGACAGGCTGATTCTGGCTTAGGGCATTTAACTAGAGCAGGATCTTAATATAAGAGGCGGTTTTAATAAACCTGATAATAAATATATCAAAAAGAATATTAAAATAGATAAGGCCGGCTGAAACCCCGGCGCTGTCTCTAAACATGTACATCTAGCCGAATAGATCATAAAAGCTCTAAAAATGACTTAATAGATCAATATTGATGCAGCATTAAGTATAAAAAAACAATCAGATCTACTGTAGCTGATGTAAATACCTTGAGATGGTAGATATTGCATATAATCTAGACCAACCCTTAGATCTAACTCTATCGGCTGTTAATTCTTGACAGAAACGAGTCGATGTCGAGACAGATCTAAACATTATTCTAGATTATATGTGATATATGATAACTAGCACAACATAAATCATCGAGAGTATCACGGCGATGAAAGCACTAAATTCAACGAAATACACCACTAACGACAAACATTTACCTTAAGTCGGGGATCGAAACGATGCAGCCCGAAGCCAGATCAATTGTTCATCTGAAGAAAAAGAAGGCGATGCGCCGAAAGTTGTATTGGATGTGTTGTGATTTTACAATGATCTCGGGTCCTATTTATACCCAAGAATAACATTACCCGTGCGAACCATGGTCCATATCTAATCTACTATTTAAAATATGACAATATCCCGGGATATGGTCTCATGCCGCATTACAATAGAAAATCTAAACAAAATTCCTAATTTACAGATACAATTGCCGCTACAGGACCCTATCCATGGATGGCAATATCTTTTAACGCACAACTTGAGAACCGAATATTATATTTACCTTTAAGCACTTTTATCAGAAACGGTTTTATCCTCTCCTCTGACTCAGCATCGGCTATTGGCTATCCTTATCCGATCCAACTTCAGCCGATTGACCTTGTAGCCGATCGCATCGCAGCCGACTTGACCTCTGTTCTTCCAATCCAATTCCATTTCTATCTCGGCAGGGACTTAGGGATTTGGTTACCAAATTTAGCCGTTAACAGGTGCCTGCCGATAGCCTCCCGTCCATCGATCCAAGCATCGATGAGTTCCTCAATCAGAAAGTTATGGACGAAGAGGTCTCCTAGGCCGTTGCGGAGGCAGCTGCATCAAGCGACACCAATAATAATTCAGTCAGCCCTACAGCCAACGTTCCATCCCCGCCAAGTCCTCTTGCTCCAAAACGGCTGGTAAGCACCTTACCCCCTAGAATTTGGTTTTCAAACTATTTTTACTCAGGCCTTAACCAAATCCTCTTTGGTAGTTCAAGAGATTAGCCGGTCGCACTCCTCGCCCAGCCTCAACAGTAGTCCCCTGAACTTATCTCCCTATTTGCTTGTGTCTTTGTATTTAGTCGATCATTACTAACACTTTTCTTTTGCATAGCCCCCTTGGTCTCCATCGGTTGCCCCCAAGCTTCAAGTGAACGCACTCAATCGACCATGGGCATCCACAAGTCGCCACTCTGACCAATTAGGAAACCGAAGAGGTGGCTGCTTTGGGTAGCCACAACATCGCGGAGGCCACTGCCCCAGCCAGCCCGGTTGCCGACGAAGCGGTCGTTCTAGCTCCCGCCGTATGAGTAAGCCTTACTTCTCTTCCCTTTTCTTTTAGAACCTGGAAAATCGGTCGCCCTATTCCCTACCTGACTGGCCTGCCTTTGTCCACAGACTCTAGCCGATCTGCTGCCTTTTGACATCAAAGAGTTTGTCGACGAGGAAGAAACTGAAGCAACCAGCCCGAACAAAACCATGATAGCCGACGAGATCAAAGAGAAGCTTCAAGACATCCGTCGTCGGCTGGACATTAACGTCGACCGGCTAGTTGTGGAGTATGGATTGGCTCGGTCCTGCTTCTATGAGGTTGAAGAAAGCTCCCTGTTGACCTGGCCAAGAAGATCTCGAAGGCCATCTACATCGATCAGCATCGATCCATGCTAGAGCGGGCGAGGTACAGGATGCTTGAGCGGCTGGCTCAGGCCGATCTAGCGGCCAGGATTGATGTGACCGTGGAAAGTGTGATGGCCGAGAAAGAAAAGCTAGACGAACTCTTGGCCGGGCCGTCGGCCACACAAAGTGAGATCGACGAACTCGAGCTAGAAGAGGCTGGTCTGCTGCTTCAGCTGGAGCAGTGCAGGGCCAAAATTATTGCCAAGAAACAACTGCTGGCCGATCTCCCCAAGGCTCAAGAAGATCAGAGGGGCAAGGTGGCTGCCACTATAAAGCGCTTGGGAGAGCTGAACAAATCGGAGAAAGCAGTTCCCGGCACCGAGCAAGAAGATAAGGCTATAGTCGACAAAGTCAATGCTATCAAGGAGGCAGCAATAGCAGCTATAGACAACTTCTTGGGGTTGTAATTTCTTGACTTGTATTTTGCTCATGTATACATAACCCTTGTAATCGGTTGTATGCGTCTTTAATCCAACCACATGCCTTTTTGCCAATTCAGTTATTCCCAAGTCTTGAATGCCTCGAAAAATTTGAAAATCCCAGAAAATTTCTTCAGTCTTGTACTTCTGACTTCTGTGCAGTATATGCCTCCCTAATTTTGTCGATGATGTCTTCAGCATTGATAAAATTATTAATCCAAACAATCCAACATTTATCAGCTAGACTGAGCCGATTTGGGAACGCCAGAGGGGAAAAACTTAGAATAAAAAATGTCCTAAAGGCGATGCGTATCTCACAACACATCGGCTAACAATGCATCGGCAAAAACTTACCCGAATCATGAGTTCATCCAAACGCTAGGATAATACTTCTTTAGATACTTGCCATTAAGAGCCCTCCCAAATACTTCTCTGTCCAACCCTTCTAACATGTAGGTACCCTTAGAGACGCATTTGTGGATCTTGAAAGGCCCCTCCCAGTTTGGTGACCACTTGTCGAATTTGCTATCCCTTGATCCAATCGGCAGTATCAATTTCCAAACGAGCTCGCCCTCTTCAAAAGACTTAGGCGCCACCTTCTTGTTATAATGACAAGTTACTCGCTCCTTGTCCTTGGTTACTTTTTCCAAAGCACGCATCCTTGACAGAACTAGGTCTTCTGATTCATCTACCATGAGATTATAATAGTCATCGGTTGTTAGCTAATCTTGTAGTTGAATCCTTCGTGAGCCGATGATGTTCTCCCATGGCAGAACTGCTTCGTGTCCATAGACCAATTTGTATGGAGGCACCTGGATGGATCCGTGACAAGACATCCGATAAGCCCACAGTGATTCGGCCAATTGGTTGTGCCATTGCTTTGGGTAATCAACGATCTTCCTTTTTATCAGCTTGATCAAACTTTTATTGGAAGCCTCTGCTTGTCCATTAGCCTGAGCATAATATGGCGAAGAATTTAGTAGCTTAATCCCCATGCTATCGACAAACTGAACAAACTCGTCGGAGACAAAGATAGATCCCTGATCCGTGGTGATAGTTTGAGGGACACCAAATCTGTATATAACGTGCTCCTTCACAAATTCGATTGCGTCCCCAGAGTCAACCTTCTTCAAGGGAATTGCTTCCACCCACTTGGTAAAATAATCGGTTGCCACCAATATGAATTTATGCCCTTTGTTTGAGGGTGGATTAATTTGGCCGATCATATCGATTTCCCAACCTCTGAACGGCCAAGGCTTGATAATACGGTTCATAGCCGATGCTGGTGCCCTCTGGATGGCTCCAAACTTTTGGTACTCCGACAGCCCTTATAATATTTGAAACAGTCTTTCAGCATAGTCGACCAAAAGTACCCTGCTCTCTGAAGTAGCCACTTCATTTTGTGGGCCGATTGATGCGTGCCGCAAATTCCTTCATGTACTTCTTTGATAGCCACTTTGGCTTGATCAGTACTTAGGCATCTGAGCAACACGCCATCAATCATCCAATAGTATAAATCTTCATCGCAGAACATATCGTAGAGCCTTGTAGCGCAATTTCCTTGAAGCCGACTGGGACGGATTTTGTAGATAGTTGTACACTTCATATCTCCAGTCGTCGGCTGACATGTTTGCAATTTCTATTTCGATTTCTCTTGTCATCGGCTTATAGCCTGATGCCCCCTGAGCTAGACCATTGGCTTCTGCATTTTGCTCCCTGTGGATATGTTTCAGGGTTACTAGCCGAAAGTTGTCCATCAATTATCGGCACTTTTGGTAGTAGACCATCAGCAAGTCGTTTTTGCACTCATATTCTCCTGATAATTGGCTGATGACCAATAGTAAATCTCCCATTATCTCAATGGCGTCGACTTTGACTTCCTTGAGCAGTTCTAGTCCCTTAAGCACGGCCTCATATTCGGCTTGATTGTTTGTTGCATGGGGTGTGATTGAAAAAGCGAACTCAAAGCTTGCCCCCCTTGGGGAAATTATTACTAAGCCGATGCCGCACCCACTTGTGCAAACCGATCCATCAAAGGTTAGAGTCCAAGACATGATCTCTACTAAGCCGATCGAATCATCTCTGTGTTCTACTATAAAATCAGCTATAGCTTGTCCCTTTACTGCCTTGGGCGCCTGATATCTTAGATCAAACTCCGTTAGGGCAAAAATCCACTTCCCAACTCGTCCTTTTAGAACTAGAGCCAATAACATGTATTTTACTACATCGGCTTTGCATACCACAATACACTCGTTGGATAATAAATAATGCCTTAACTTCGTGCATGAAAAATACAGGCATAGACATAACTTTTCCACTGGTGAATATCTTGTTTCTGCATCCAGAAGCCCTCGGCTGAGATAAAAGATTGCTTTCTCCTTCCTTTCGATCTCCTGAATCAAAACGCACACTTTGTAGGGTTCATCTTCAGGCCATACTTCCTTGTTCGCTCCAAAACCTTCCTCAGATTGGCTATGTGGTCTTCTACTTCCTTGGATTTGACGACGACATCATCGAAGTAGATCTCCACGAAAAAGCCGATCAAATCATGAAAGATGTAATTCATGGCCCTCTGATATGTAGCTCTAGCATTCTTCTGTTAGTGATATGCCCTAGAGGCAACATGGAGATGTTGGATATCACGTCAATGTTTATGTATTTATGAATAAAGTGTTATTCAATTCCATGAAATAGACATCTTGTATTGATCAATAAGTACGTGACTTATTTATGAGACTCTTTATGTATGAATCTATTTCTAAACGATCCCTGATCATATGTCATATTGTTGGAACAAATATGATTCTAAGATCGGCATGTTTATTGATTGATGATCATGTCTCATAGATCATGGGTATGAAGATACCAAATCAATAAACATGGACTCGATGCCATGTGCGTCCCCCCTTATAGGTTGTCTCGATGCCATAGCTCTGCGATAAGTAGAAAACGTTTCTACACCTAACTTGTTTTTGCAGAGAATGCTTTGAGATGGTATGGCCCTATTGTATGTATGAGATGTATGAGATGCATGTGATGCATGTAATATTCTTTCATATGTGCAATCCCTGTAATATTCTTTCATACGTGCAATGCTTGTAATATTCTTTCACGACCTGCGAGTCGATGTAATCTTCAATTAGAGCTTCTATAGTAGTAGCTTAGTTCGAAGAAATCAAGCATTCGGCACTCGAAAGAACGGTGATGAAGATGGAGATCCTGTACACCGGCATGGAGATGGAGATCACCATGTGAAGGGGGCCATACTATTTCACTATATGCTATTCTTCTTGCTTTCATATGTGATATGTTTGTTTGATAGGATAGCATCCCTCGCAAAATTAAGTAGTAATGATGCCCTTCCAAATGTTGCACTCCGTCACCGTTATGCTCGTCAATGGTTGGTCTCGCCAAAGCAGAGTGCCATTCTCTATCATAACACGAGGGGGTATATGTCGACGTATACATGCGGGAGCATTTGGTTTACTTAACAAGGCTATCAAAACAGTTTTGGGCCTTGGGGCATAGGTTGGCGCCGGGCATGGAGATGCCACACCAACAACAAGAGTCACATAGAGATGTGATTAGCAAGGTGTTGCTTACCGATGTTACTAATTTTCTAGCAAGTGATGCCAAAGCTCACTAGAAAATTAATTAACATGTGGATCTTGACCCAATACGTAACCTAGAGGGAAGGTGGAAAATACGTAATGGGAGTCTAATGTTAAATTGTTTAACAATAGACATAGCATAAACATTATGCTAAACTTTGCTTTTTCGTTGTAGAATAAATGGCGGCTAATACTACACCCAGTACCTTTAATTTGCGATCTATTCTCGAAAAGGAAAAATTAAATGGAACAAACTTTATGGATTGGTATCGCAACTTGAGAATTGTTCTCAAGCAAGAGCGTAAGGAGTACGTTCTTGAAGTACCCTATCCCGAGGATTTGCCAAATAATGCCACCGCAACCGCACGGAGAGCTTACGAGAAGCACACTAATGATGCCCTAGATATAAGCTGTCTCATGCTTGCTACAATGTCCCCCGAGCTTCGAAGCAATATGAGAGCAACGATGCTCACACTATTATTCGGGACTGCGTGGCATGTTTGAGAACCAATCTCGGGCCGAGAGGTTCAACACCTCAAAGTCCTTGTTTGCGTGCGAGCTTGTTGAGGGAATCTCGTCGTCCGCATGTGATAAAGATGATTGGCTATATCGAGAGTCCGGAAAACTAGGTTTTCCCCTTAGCCAAGAGTTGGCTACCGATGTGATTCTCCGCCGCTCCCTCCGAGCTTCGAGCCATTCATATTAAACTATCACATGAACAATATGGATAGAACCTTGGCTGAATTGCATGGGATGCTAAAGACAATGAGGAGAGTATCCGAAAAACGATCATCATGTGATGATGATGCGAAGGCAAAGCGCAAACCACCGTCAAGAAACTTTGCACCAAGAGAAAGTTAACTCCCGATGAGATCGCGAGTGCCTCCAATGCAAAGAAGGGCAAGAAGGGGTCGGCGGCATCGATGCCGTTTGCTTCTATTGCAAGGAGACAGCCACTGGAAGAGGAACTGCAAGAAGTACATGGAGGATCTCAAAAAGAAGCAAAGTACGACTTCGCTCGTATTAATGTTATAGACATTAATCTTGCTACTTCACCTACCGACTCTTGGGTATTTGATACCGGATCGTAGCTCATATTTGCAAATCGTTGCAAGGAATGAGAAGAAGTAGAGGATTGAGAAGGGGCGAGGTGAACCCGCGCGTCGGCAATGGAGCAAGCGTTTCTACAGCTTGTGTCGGCACGAGCACCACTTCATCTACCTTCGGATTAGTTTTGGAATTGAATAATTGTTATTGTGTTCCAACACTATGTCAAAACGTTATTTACGCTTCATGTTTGCAAGTGGAAGGATATGATTTTAGATCAATGGACAATGGTTGTTCAATATATCTCGTAGATATGTTCTATTTTCATGCTCCATTGGTGAATGGATTATACGTTTTGAATCTTGAAGCGTCTCCCATCTATAATATTAATACGTAAAGGCAACTCTCTAATGATATAAACCCCACGTTTATCGGGCATTGTCGCTTAGGCCATATAAATAAGAAACGCATGGAGAAGCTCCATAAGGATGGATTGCTTCACTCTTTTTATTTTGAATCATTTGAGACATGTGAGTCTTGTTTACTTGGTAAGATGACAAAGGCACCTTTCACGGGCACGTGAGAGAACAAGTGACTTGTTGGCACTCGTACATACCGATGTATGTGGACCAATGAGCTCAACGGCCGAGGTGGTTATCGCACTTCATTACCTTTACCGATGACTTTAGTAGATATGGCTATATCTACTTAATGAGGCATAAGTCCGAATCCTTTGAAAAGTTCAAAGAATTCCAGAATGAAGTACGTAATCATTTAGGGAAAACAATCAAGTTTCTACGATCGATCGTGGAGGGGAATACTTGAGCCAAGAGTTTGGTAATCATCTCGAAAGATTGTGGAATTGTTCCACGTTGACTCCGCCAAGAACTCCACAATGGAACGGAGTGTCCGAACGGAGAAATCGCACCTTGTTGGACATGGTGCGGTCGATGATGAGCCAAAGTGATCTTCCGTTATCCTTCCGGGGATATGCTCTTGAAACATTGCGCTCACACTAAATAGAGTTCCATCTAAGTCGGTTGAAAAGACACCATATGAGATATGGACAGGGCAACCCCTAGTTTGTCTTTTCTCAAAATTTGGGGATGTGAGGCTTATGTAAAACGTTTACAATCCGACAAGCTCACACCCAAATCGACAAGTGTTTCTTTGTGGGATATCCTAAGGAAACTAAGGGATATTACTTTTATAATCGGGAACAAGGCAAAGTGTTTGTCGCCCGACATGGTGTCTTCTTGGAGAAAGAGTTTCTTTCAAGAAGGGTTAGTGGGAGCAAGGTGCATCTTGAAGAAGTTCAAGAAACACCGAAAACGTTTCGGCGACCACGTAACCACAAAGAAGGAACAAAGTGTTGCGCCACCGCTTGTAGATACACCATCCCACGGAGGTCCGAAAGATCACGTCGTGCGCCCGACAGTACACAGTGTGGAACAACGTGATATATTGTTGTTGGACAACGATGAACCTAAGACCTATGAGGAAGCGATGGTGGGACCCGATTCCAACAAGTGGCTTGGAGCCATGAAATCCGAAATAGAATCCATGTACGACAATCAAGTTTGGAACTTGGTTGATCCACCGATGGTGTCAAAACCATTGAGTGTAAATGGGTTTTTAAGAAAAGGCCGATATGGATGGAAATGTTCACATCTATAAGGCGCGATTGGTGGCGAAAGGTTTTAAAAGATTCAAGGAGTTGATTATGATGAAACCTTCTCGCCCGTCGCAATGCTTAAATCTATTCGGATTATCCTAGCGATTGCTGCATATTTCGATTATGAGATATGGCGATGGATGTCAAAACGGCTTTCCTAAATGGAAACCTAAGCGAGGATGTATACATGATACAACCTCGGGGTTTTGTCGATCCGTAATCACTGAAAGATATGCAAGCTACGAAATCCATTTATGGATTGAAGCAAGCATCTCGGAGTTGGAATATTCGTTTTGATGAAGTAATCAAAGGGTTTGGTTTCATCAAAAATGAAGAAGAGGCCTGTGTTTACAAAAAGGTCGTGGGAGCGCAATTGTATTTCTAATCTTATATGTGGATGACATATTACCGATTGGAAATGATATCCCTATGCTTGAATCACAAGTCTTCATTGAAAAATAGTTTTTCCATGAAAGACTTAGGGGAGGCAAAGCATATATATTGGCATTCGGATCTATAGAGATAGATCCAAGAGGCTAATTGGATTAAGCCAAAGTACATACATTGACAAGGTGTTGAAAAGGTTCAACATGCATGATTCCAAGAAAGGTTTCTTGCCCATGTCACATGGCATTAATCTTAGCAAGAATCGTGTCCTCGGACACATGATGAGCGGAATAAGATGGGTATGGTTCCATATGCTTCGGCAATTGGATCCATCATGTATGCCATGCTTTATACACGCCCGCATGTCTCGTACGCTTTGAGTGCTACGAGCAGATACCGCCGATCCAGTGTGAAGGTCACTGGATCGCCGTAAAGAATATCCTTAAGTACTTGAGAAGAACTAAGGATATGTTCCTAGTCTATGGAGGTGAAGAAGAGCTCGTTGTAAGTGGTTACACCGATGCTAGCTTCCAAACAGACAAGGATGATTATAGATCACAATCTAGGTTCGTGTTCGCCCGAACGGAGGCGCAGTCACCACTGGAGGAGTTCCAAGCGGGATACGTTGCGATTCTACAACGGAGGCCGAGTACATTGCGCTCCGGAAGCCGCAAAGGAGGCTGTTTGGATCAAGAAATTCGTTTCGAGCTTGGTGTGATGACTAGTACGACGGTCCAATGTCTCTCTATTGTGACAATAGTGGAGCCATTGCGCAAGCCAAGGAGCCGAGGTCACATCGAAGTCCAAACACATCTTCGGTGATATCATCTCATCCGCGAGATTGTGGACAGAGGTGATGTCAAGATATGCAAGTGCACACGGATCTCAACATAGCCGATCCGCCGACAAAACCTCTCCTCACCGAAGCATGAGGCACACACAAGAGCAATGGGTATTAGATACTTACATGATTGACTCTAGTGCAAGTGGAAGATTGTTAGTGATATGCCCTAGAGGCAACATGGAGATGTTGGATATCACGTCAATGTTTATGTATTTATGAATAAAGTGTTATTCAGTTCCATGAAATAGACATCTTGTATTGATCAATAAGTACGTGACTTATTTATGAGACTCTTTATGTATGAATCTATTTCTAAACGATCCCGATCATATGTCATATTGTTGGAACAAATATGATTCTAAGATCGGCAAGTTTATTGATTGATGATCATGTCTCATAGATCATGGGTATGAAGATACCAAATCAATAAACATGGACATATGTGTTGGAGAACACATTGTTGGATAGACCCACCATGAGACACTACAGGAATTAATGTGCCATTAGTTGGTCTCGGTAGTGTTGGTACAAAGTCCTTAGACTTGAGATCACCATGGATTCCAACATGTGTAGTAGCCTACTTTGGGACTACCAAACGCTATTCCGTAATCGGGTAGTTATAAAGGTAGTGTTCGGGTTTGCTATGAAACATGGAGTGGGATGTGAGTGATCCAAGATGGAATTTGCCCCTCCTTTGGAGAGATATCTCTGGGCCCTCGAGGTAATGGATTATGGAAATGCATGGCCATGCTAAGTTGATTGAGGAGTCAATCAACGGACGGATAATCCAATACGGTTCGAGTGAATGGTTAAGCTATTGAAGGGATGGCACACATCTTGCCTATAGCTTAACCGGTATCGTGAGGCAAAGGGATTTGTGTACACATTACAGTTCGAGCCGATATTATATTCTTGTATACTATGGTGTCAATATGTGCTGCTAGGCGCCGTTGTTGCATGGTCGGTGAGTTGGACTCGAGCCGACGGTCGGCTAAGTTAGACTATAGCCGAAACCGAGTATACCTGAACCTACTGTGGTCGCACGCTTAAGGGGATAAGAACAGGCATTCGAGTTGGACTCGGATACGGCTCGATCGGATAGGGATCCGATCGGATAGAGTCCGATGGGCTTACGACGTATGGGCAGCCAACTCGTGAGATTCGGATAGGATCCGATTCAAAATAGAGTCCCGATCGGCCACTAGTCCCGCCGGCCAACTCTATATAAAGGAGGGAGGGGTGGAGAGCCGCGGCACGTCAATTGCATCGCGTGCAACGAAGTCGCGAGATCAATCTCCACGGAAACCCTCCCCACTTTCGAGCCAAACCCTAGCCTTGCATCGCGTGCTAGCACACGGGTGTACGGCGTTTTGTCCCCGGACGTGTGGATACCGGTAGAGGCGCTGCTACGTTGCGCGCCGTTGATCGGCTTCGGGTCGGGCTGCGGTCGGGCGCATCGGAGCGAGGCGCGAGAACACGGTCGGACGACTCGGATCGGCTACGGCATCTGCGAATCGGCGATTGGCGAATCGGCTGTCCCGGTATCGGTGTCGGCTTGCGAGAATCGGCTACACTTGCTTCGGATTGGATAGCCCGGATTGGTTTCGCGCACACTCCAATCGGTAACGATCTATCGGCCCTTACTTGCAAGTGTTCCTGGTTTGCGCGGTAGAAAATTTTTGTTTTCGGCTAGCGTAGCTTCCGTGTAACCCTTCATATTCAAGCCGAACATCATGACGATCCATTCATATAGGCCGATTGCTCCTGGGCACATGAAAGTCGTCTTGTGGATGTCTTCGTCGGCCATAAAGATTTGATTGTAACCTACATTGTCATCCATGAAACTTATGATTTTGTGGCCAGAGGTGGCATCTACTAGCAAATCGGCTATGGGCATTGGGTATTCGTCCTTAGGGGTAGCCTTGTTTAAATCTCTGAAGTCGATACACACCCTAATTTTACTGTTTTTCTTCATTACTGGAACTATATTTGAAACCCATTCTGCATATCGGCAGGGCCGAATAAATCCAGCATCATATAGCTGAGTGATTTTGGCTTTAATTGATTCATACATATCAGCTCTAAACCTCCTGGGAGGCTGTTTGTATTGCCGATATCCAGGCTTAATAGAGAGCCGATGTTCAACAATAGATCGGCTAAGACCAGGCATCTCAAAGTACTCCCAAGCAAATCAGTCTTTGTATTCATTTAACAAATCAATGAGCTTGGTTCTAAGCTGAGAAGACAATTTTTTACTAATATATGTCGGCCTAGGCTTATCTCCTGGACCTATATCAACCTCTTCTAACTCGTCGGCCGACATAAAACCTTGCCCAAGTTTTCCATCATTGTCGTCCACGGTGTCCTCGTTGTAGACACTCGAGCCCTCCACGACGCCTTCAAAGTAATAATTGAGGCTCCTCGTCTCCAATGGGCTGTATGTCAGAATCAAACACCTTTAAGAAATCGGCTTGCCAAACTTTGCCGGACAGGCAATCAATACCATCAATTTCCCATAGAGGCAAATCGGCGTTAGCGACGTTGACTGACCTGTCGGCTGGCATGATTTCTATCTTGTCGCCTTGCCACTGGACTAAGCTTTGGTGCATTGTGGAAGGGATGCAACAATTGGCATGGATCCTGTCCCTCCCAAGCAGCAGGCTATATGACCCCTTCCTATCGATGATGAAAAACGTTGTGGGCATGGTTTTGCTGTTGACGGTCAGCTCGACATTTAAAACTCCCTTAGCTTCTAAGGGGTTGCCGCCGAAGTCCTTGAGCACCATGTTGGTCTTGATCAGATCTTCGGCCCCTTTGCCCAGCTTCCTAAAGGTTGCGTAAGGCATTAGGTTGACGGCAGCCCCTCCATCGACTAGCATCTTGGACATCAGCTTCCCATTGACATATCCTTTGACGTATAAGGGCTTCAAGTTCCAATTTTTGGTCCCCTCCGGTTTCTCGAAGATAGCTTGTTCTGGGGACAGTACCTTCTTAGCCAAGGTTTCTTCCACTGTGTCTGCATCGGCCTCGGAAGCCTCAAATTTGGCCGGCAAAATGAAGACCATGTTGACCAATGCAGTGACCACTCCTTTGCCTTTTGCCGCCCTCTTGGCCTTGTCAGCTGGGCTCTCATCGGTTGGGGCTGCCTGTTTCTTGGCACGCCACTGTTTTGTGCCTTGCCGACGTTGTTGCTGTTGGATCATCCGCTAGACCTCTTCTTCCCCCTCACTCTTAAGCCTCTGAATTTTTCTTTTCTGGGTTTTAGTGAACAGGTCCGAGGGGCACCACTGAGGGTTGGCCGATTGCTCTTCATTGGCCTCCTCTTCGCCTTTTTCTTGGAAGAAGTCCTGGCAGATTGGGCCGAGCCGATCATGGACGGAAGGTTTCCACTGGTTAAGTTGAACGGCTCGGGGACGAATCGGCTGGAACTTTCAATTGGTGGTCCCTTGTATTCGTCCTCCCTGTACTCGTTGCATGCTGGGCAATTTTCAAGGGTGGGCAGCCTCATTCCTTGCTCCTAGCAGAACCTGAAGAACTCGCAGCACCAATGAGGGTCACAGCCGTCATGGCGGCCATAATATGCTAGACCCAGCCGATCGGGCGCCCTCTAGTACGGCTTACTGTGCCGGCTATCTTCTTGTTCTTGAACCCTATGCTAGAATCGCACTCGGTTGTTCGTCTGTCTGGGCCGACGATCGGCCGATCAGCCAATGGTGTGCACCATGTTGATTGGTGCGGCTTCATCTCCAGTCGGCTTTTCATACGATGCTCCTGAGTCGGCATTAACTGATTTTAGTGTTTTGGCTATGTTGTACGTCATTCGGTGCTGCCGATCAGCTCGCCTAGGGCCAGCTTGGACCATGTTAACCGGGAAAGGGTTACCATCGACCTTCATCAGCTTAGCTGATTCTTTGAATTTTATATTCCCAGCTTCGATGGCTGACTGGATTTGTTGGCAGAAGACCTTGCAATCGTTGGTGTTGTGGAAGGTGGTGTTGTGCACTTGTAGTACCTTTTCTTTTTGAGCTCGTCGACCAATGGGATAATGTGGTTGTCCGGCAGCCGAATTTGCTTCTCCCTCAGTAGCAAATCGAAAATCTTGTCGGCTTTAGTTATATCAAAGTCATATTTCTCCTCCTTAGCTAACTTTTTCAACCATTGGAAGGTTATGGCCTTCTTGTTTTTGGTCCACTCGGCTGCTGCCACCTCTGCGTCGCTGTCGCTTGAATCTGTGTCTGTTGCGTAGGCGACGTGGGTGACTTTCTTGAGGGCCTTCTTGGATTCTTGAAATCTTTGCTCGTGGGCTGTCACCTTATGGGCCAAGTGGGCCAAGCTTTCAAAGTCTTGAGCCGAAAACCTCTCATGCATTGGGGCCAAAAGGTCATGAAAAGCAAAATCGGCTAGTTGTCAGTCTGATAGCACCAAACTGTAGCAATGGTTCCTCATATATCTGGAACGCTAGATGTAGTCCTAAACCGATTCTTCGTGCTTTTGCCTGATGCTGGTGAGGTCCGAGAGCTTCATCTCGTGGGTGCCGGAGTAAAAGTAGTTGTGGAATTATTTCTCGAGATCGGCCCAGCTTTGAACCGAGTTGTACGGTAAGGAAGAATACCAGGTAAAAGCCGATCTCGAAAGTGATATCGGGAACAAGCGCACCCTGAGCGCGTCTGTAGCCGATGCCTCCCCGTCTTGAGCTAGGAATCAGCTGACATGTTCGTAAGTGGATATGTTGTCTTGCCCAGAAAATTTTGAGAAATCCGACACCTTGTACCGATTTGGCAACGACACCCTCTCGAAGTATTTCGGATACGGGTACCGGTACATGTTGCCATAATCTTTGGGTTTAAGGCCGAACTGATCGCGCATGACATCGGCAATCAAATTGGCCCAAGGTCTATTGTCTTGACCTTGAACTTGAGGCATCGGTTCGTACAGCTTGTAGTGAACGGGTCCTTGCCGATACTGGAGTGGCGGCGTCTGCAGCTGATACTATTGCTCAAGGTGGCCTCCCGGATATTGGCATTGGAACTGATTTATAGCGGGAGGTGGCCGAGACACGATCGGCTATGATTGCTCAGGAAGTAGTCGATTGCCGGTGGGATTATGATTTGGCGCCGGGGCGATGTTACCAATTGGCTCATTGGACATGATTGGTCGCCGATTGGTGTTAAACATGTTCTCCACCTGTTCCTATGTCACTGTTGGGGCACCGCGGCCCTGAAGTTGAGGCTGTTGTCGGACCAGGATCCTGGGGTGTGGCTCTGAAGCCGATGCCTGTACGTTTGGCTAGATCGGAGCCCCTCCTTGAGGATTCTGCTGTCCTACTGGCGGGATTGGCATACCCTGCGTTGACAGTGTCCTGTAGGTCGGGAACTGGCCATCAGTGAAGTATGTCGGCCCTCTCAGCAGCTGCTCGGCTATCTTCGAGTCAACCACAGTGCTTATCATGTTGTTGAGGGTGTTAACCAATATGCCACTTTGGTCGACGAGCGTATGATGGACAGTCGAGTCGATTCGGTCCTGTAGAGTGTAAGGGCCTGAACCATCTTGTTCTTGCTTGATGTCCTCCATCTTCCTTTTTCCTTTCTTGTCCTCATTGGACATGTCGAAGTCTTCAATGGAGAACTTGAATTTCTGGAGGACTGCCTTGGATCTGGTCTGGGTGAAAGATTGCAGGTAATGTGCCTGCAGCCACTCAACCATCTGCTTGTAGTCGGCTAGTTGTTCAGCCGATAGTTGCTCCATTGTCACTGTTATGACGTTTTCTTGGTCGATCTCTGGAGTCTTGGTGTCAGACATCGCGTCAAACTTGGAAGTCTTTAGAGGTCCCACCAGGCATGCCAAAAGCGTGTTGATGACAAATTCGATTCCCACGTACTGGCCTAAAAGATTTGCTTTACTCTAGTGCAGGTCCAAGTTGGTCACCTTTGGTGAATTTTGGGTGTGCCAGTTGGTTTGATCCTGTAACCAACAAGAAAACATAGATTAGACGTTAAATGAATATTAGATCCTACTGGATCGGCCACCTCCCGCTATAAATTGCTATCCCAAAGCACGTTTAGACTAAGTGGTTGGGATAGATCAGTAGTATACCGAGACAGTATAAATCACTTGAGCCAAAAAGCACATTAGGATAATAATTATATGCATTTAAAACCTAGCCGATACTGCAGTTCTAATGTAAATCGGCTAGTACTCCGATATGTTTTACGAAAAGATATTAATCCTGAGATAAATGCACTAAACCTAGATCAATCGGCTGTTGATATTAATCAAAAGATTGATGCTAGCTTAGGGCATTTAAATTGGTTAAGATCTTAATATAAAAGGCAGTTCCAATACATCTAGAAGTATTAATACTAAAACAATTAAAACAGGTAAGGCCGGCTGAAACCCCAGCATTGTCTCTAATGGAAAACATTATGCCGAACAGATCTATATACCTCTAAAAGCAACTTAACAGGTCGATTTGATGCAGCATTAAGTATAAAAAGAGATATTAGATCTGTATGAGCTAATGAAAACCCCTCGAGACGGTGGATACGTCATATAATCTAAATCAACCTCTAGATCTAGCTCTATCGGTTGCTGTCTTCAGAGAGGAATCAGCCAATGGCGAGATAGATATAGACATTGTTCTAGATTATATGCCACATATGATAATCTAAGAAGTTTATAACATCGAAATCAGAGTATCGTTATGATGGAAGCACTAACCCCGATGATACAAGCCACTTGTAACAAGGAATTACCTCGTCCAGAGATCGAAGCCACTTGTAACTAAATTATGTTAAATGTACTGGCCTAGCTAGGTTGTTGTATGGACGATGTAAATTATTATTGAATTTATTTAGGTTCCATGTGTTAATTAGATATGAATAATACAAATTATGTTCAAGCCTTCATGATGTATCTGGGTGCCATAATAATCAACGAGTACAACTATAAGCAGCTAGGAGTATCATGTAAACTTGAGCTTCAAAAGGTAGGAAGCAAATGCCACACTCAAGCGAGTCGCAATCAATGGCGTAGGTCATCTTGGTCGTCTCGTCCGCCTCCGCATCCAGCAGCTCTTGCTGATCCATGAAGAGGCCCCGACTCCTTCTTCTTGCTGATCCATCGTAGTAGCCTTTTTGTCATTTTTATTCATCGCTCCCTGTAACACATATATAAGGCGTCAAACACATTAGCTAGATGCAATGCACAGTAAGATGAAGCAAGATGCAGAGATGCTCACCTACCCTGCCTACCTTCCTGTCGTGCAGCTCCAGTAGTGTAACCACACCTGAATACTAGCACGTGTATTTAGCTAGTGGTCCGAACCCCGCATTATCTCTCCATTTCATTTTTCAGACTACTCCAGTCTGCTGAAATCATTCAAGTGGACTCCAGCTCCATGAAAATGGAGGTGGAGTACTACATCAAGATTCGTTCAGGACAGCGCAAGATTCGTAAAGAACAGGTAAAATTACCTCTACTCTACTAGTAAGCTAGTACTACTATGTTCTGGAGGATAAGAAATATACTACGTGTCACATTTTATACTATATTTATTTATTTTTATATAAGGTTTGTTTATTTTATACTATATTTATTAGAATTTAAAATACATTTTAATAGGACATATGTTAATTATATATGATTATTAGAATTTAAAAGATTTTTAGTAGGACATATGTTAATTCTATATGATTATTACAATGTAAAATATTTTTCAATAGGACATATGTTAATTATATATGATTATTAGAATTTAGCAGCATTAAACTATTTTAAATGTTTTCTCATTAAAATTGTTAATTTTACTAAAGTTTAACGTATTATTTTTTGTTGTTTTAAACCTATATTTAATAAAATTAATTTGGCCTGGTTTAATAGATTATTTAATGTTTAGTCTCGTTGAAACCCTAACCGGGACAAAAAATATTTGAAAATACTGAAAACTATCATTAGTCCCGGTTGTAGCAAACAACCGGTCTAAAGATGCTCATCTACTGTGTACGGTAGATCTTTGGTCGTTGGTGCCAACAACCGGACTAAAGATATTTTTAGTCCTGGTTGCGGCACCAACCGACGAACATATCTTTAGTCCCTTGGTGGCTTCAACCAGACTAAAGATATCTTTAGTCCCGGTTGTTGGCACCAACCAGGACCAAAAGATCCCAGAATCAATATATAACATAGAGCACACAGCCATCCAAACACTTAGTCGTTTTTTGTCTTCCTCTTGCGTCGAGCCCTAAACCACTGTTGTCGTCGTCCCGCACCGTCATCTCGTCGTCTCCACATTCCCTAAGGTAAGACCGATCTCCTAGTTGTTGCATTCTCATCGTCGCTATGTCGCACGTCGCCGCCACACCCGTCATCGCCGGCGCTGGCGCACGCCGCACCCGTCGTCACCGTTGCCGCCTCATGCACTCTGTTTTTCATATATATGCATGCGAGATATATTTTTGTCGATGAACCCTAATTCTTGTGGATGAAATTTGTATATATATTTGTGAATTGATTTGTGATATTTGTGAATTGATCTGTATATATTCGTGAATATTTGGTCGTACGGTATATATTTGGGATATATTTATTAGTGAATTGATTTGTGATATTTGTGATATTTTGAATTGTGAATATTTGTCTACCAAAATATAATTTAATACCTTCAGTTTCATGTGTACAAATATGGTTTTATTTATTTAAACAAAATATAAAGTTGTATATCAAAGCCAATTAATCCTAAATTGGTCGTACATTGACTGTATATATTGACTGTATATGTTGGTCATACATTGTTATATATTGGCCATAATATATTGGTTATATATTGGACTGTATATGATTTGTGAACCCTAACTATTTTTATTTTTATATTGTTTCCCTTTTAGAACGATCGAACGATATTTTAATTTGTGGACTGTTTTAGAACGACCGAACAATAGAACGATAGAATCGCTTTTACAACAGAACGATAGAACGACCGAACGATATCACGACCGAATGATATAACGATCGAACGATAACGACTTTTAGAATATCCCGAGTCACTATCTCTCACATAACGACATACATATGCATTACATAAATATTAGACTTAACATCATACATGTATTAACCAAATAATTTTTCCTTGTCAGAATTACTTGATCCAGTCGTCCAAGCAAAGCAATCAAATGACAGATTGCTCGGACAAACATATCCTCTTAGACAAGATCGCAGAGGGGAGCAGCTAGTACTTTCTAACTGAGGAGGAGAACGAGGATCCCAATCAGTACCTCCTCGAGGAGGGGAACGAGAAGGGCACGCGAACAATGCGGTGTCACCAAGAGAATTGAGGGTCCGCATATCATAACTGAAGTGGCACAAGATGGTCGACCATGGGCCCCAACCGACACTGCAAGAAAGTATGTCGCACACGGAGGATGGATAGTGAGGGATCACGTGACCATCAGCGTAGTGAACTGGCGGCGAACAAGGACAAGAGGGGAACGGTGAAGGAATGGACGCTTAAAAAGATGGTCGAGCTATTTAGGAACTTCAAGAAAGAATTATAAAAGAAGTACATCCTGAAGGGCCATACCCCTGACTTTGACAAATTCCCAGAGCTATGAGATCACTGGGAGGCTTTTGTGGAATACAAGACAGGAGAACAAGCGCAAGCACTAATTGAGAAGAACAAGGCCAACGCAGCTAAAAAACAGTACCATCATAAGATAGGGTCAGGTGGCTATCAAAAGGCAGTGCCGAGATGGGACCAAATGAAAGCCGACCTGATAGCAAGAGGTATCGTTCCGGCCATAGCTGACTGGCCGAAACGATCCAAGCATTGGTACTGCACTCATGGTGGATTGCTCAATCCTGTCGACTGCACCCTGATCTTCGACGATGTGATTCGCGACGCCACGAGCCAATTGAGCGACGCAGTGGAGGCCTCTACATCGGGCTCATTGCAGCCCGACAGAGAGATGGATGAGCTTACGCTCGCACTCCAAAACCCTGAGCATCCAGGACAAACGCGAGGAAAGGGCGTCGTTCCCTGGAAATATGGATTCCAAGAGGACATCCAACATGAGGAACAAGCTAACTATGGAGGCGAAGCTAGCAACTTTGGAGCAACAACTCGTGGCCTACGGTCAGAAGATCGAAGAGGTGTCCAAACAGGTGGACCAACAGGTGGCCCAAAAACTCGCCGAACTGCGGAGCCAGCAAAGCCTAGCAGATCTAGAACCACCCATCATTGTGAGCCCCTCAGGCAAGCGCAGCAGTTGTGCATTTACAGGCCAAGTACCTGAAAAGGCCGTTGAAGCAGAAGTCATACCCCCATGCCCCGATGATTCGATCACGCAACAAACACCTTGTAAGCTTCATATTTCCTTCAAGAACTTGTCAATCAAGGTATGCTTGTAGTTTCACGATATATATACAACTTGTACATTGCGAAAGCTGGTGCATAGGTTGATTACTAAGTAATAACCTCTCATCACGTGAAGGTGGCGTCGGGCATTACCATACCGATGGACTGAGACGGGACTTATCACTGCACCACGATTCCACCTTGGTACTCAAAGGTTGACATTGAGCAGGTGGAACGGGGCTTTGAAGATCTCGATCTAGATATCCTCGGAGGAGACAGGGAGACGAAACTAGGAGATATAGCACACGCGATCATACTATGAAGCAAGCCCTTCATCGTGTTTTCCAAGCGAGAAGCGGCTTCCGTTCCTTTGTCTCCGCCACGTGGATCGTCTCCTCTGCCTCCTCCGTCACCTCCGCGAGCACTGACTCTGTAGCCTCATCTGCCTCCTTCATCGCCTCCATGAGCACCAACTCCTAAACAATCTCCCACTCCCTAGCCTCCTCCGTCGCCTCTGCGAGCACCGACTCCTAAACGGTCTCTGACTCCTCCGCCTCCTAAATGCAAAGCTCGAGCCGTGTCGTCAAGGTCAACGAGTTCACAATGAAAGAAGAAGCCAAGACTTGACGAGCCAAGGATCCCAGCTGTAAAAAAGACGGCATATGACATGACACCCGAGGAGTTGCGCGAGGCCATCCAAGCGAAAGTGAAGGCATATTTCAAGCGTAAGAGCCCTGAAAAGCCGATTCCTATCGACTCGGTGGTTAAGGCCTTCTTTAAGGAGAATTACTGCACGCCACGGGCTAAACCGGCCTTGTCGTCGAACAACGACAAAACGATCAGGAAGGCTAATCAGAAGGTGAAAGGAAAGGCAAAAGATGTCCCGCAGCTCAGGAAGCAACGTGAAAATCCATTGAGCCCTTGCTGCCACCTGGTGGAGATGACTTAAGAAAATTTATGAACGAGACGGGACTATCTAGGGAGCAATTGTTTGGAGGCACAGAAATCGCCAAGCCTGAGTTGACATACAAGTTTACACTCGGACGACCTCTTGTCAGGCCTGATCAGCTAGATAATCTCTCTACACAGATGCACCGATTCCATTAGTGATACATGGAAGCTTCAAGCAAAGATAGAGAGATGATCATGGTGCGGATCAGAAATGCGGATTTCTTCGAAGGAGATGATGTCATGTGCATCCGCTTTGAGGACATCTTCGACTTGTACCAGCAGGACGTCCTCGACGTCTCTCTTATTACCACGCGGGTTTTGTAAGTATCGTTTAGTTCAATTTATTTCATTTCTTAGCTCCTTGTATGTAGCTGACTAAAATTCTTTTATCCATTGTAGAGTGGCGATCCACGAGTGCAACAAGCGGGGATGGACGAAAATAGAATTCATGGACCCCCACTAGATTAACACGGAGATGTTATAACATGTTGATGAGAAATTTGATTCCCACGCATTGGCCTGAGAGATTTGCTTTACTCTAGTGCAGGTCCAAGTTGGTCGCCTTTGGTGAATTTTGGGCGTGCCAGTTGGTTTGATCCTGTAACCAACAAGAAAACATAGAATAGATGTTAATTAATATTAGATCCTAGTGGATCGGCTAAGTAAATCAATAAACATACAGTTGATATCCCAAAGCACGTTTAGACTAAGTGATTGGGATAGATCGGTAGTATACCGAGATAGTATAAATCACTTGAGCCCAAAAGCACATTAGGATAATAATTATATGCATTTATAACCTAGCCGATACTGCAGGTCTAATGTAAATCGGCTAGTACTCCGATATGTTTTTAAAAAGATATTAATCCTGAGATAAATGCACTAAACCTAGATCAATCGGCTGTTGATATTACTCAACAGATTGATGCTGGCTTAGGGCATTTAAATAGGCAGTTCTAATAGATCTAGCAATATTAATACTAAAAAGACAATTAAAACAGGTAAGACCGGCTGAAACCCCGGCATTGTCTCTAACGGAAAACATTATGCCGAACAGATCTGTATACCTCTAAAAGCGACTTAAGAGGTCGTTTTGATGCAGCATTAAGTACAAAAAGAGATATTAGATCTGTATAAGCTAATGAAAACCCCTCGAGATGGTGGATACGCCATATAATCTAAATCAACCTCTAGATCTAGCTCTATCGGTTGCTGTCTTCAGAGAGAAATCAGCCGATGGCAAGATAGATCTAGACATTGTTCAAGATTATATGCTGCATATGATAATCTAAGCAGTTTATAACATCAAAATCAGAGTATCATTACGATGGAAGCATTAACCCCGATGATACAAGCCACTTGTAACAAGGAATTACCTTGTATGGAGATCGAAGCCGATGCAGCCTGAGCAAGAGCAAGAACTTGTCGAGAAAAAGTAAAACGAAAAGGTTGGCATTGCACCGATGGTGTATTGATTGTGTGTTGTTCTTCTATTTTACAAGCCCTCGGGTCTTATTTATACCCGGATACACAATGAGTCCGTGACGGACACGTTTCCTACTATAGATTGAATCGCTAAACAAACCGACATTATCACGAAAGAAAACTAAACAAAATATCTTAATTTAAAGATACAATTACCGTTACATGACATTATCCATAGATGGCAATACCTTTAACGCACTCTAGAAACTGAATCCAATACTTTATTCTCAATCTATCCTTTCATGATTGGCTTCACTTCTATCTTCAATCGAAATCAGCTATCGGCTATCCTAGTCTGACTCGGACACAGTCGACTGTCTCCGCAGCCGATTCAGACTTAGCCGACATAGCCTCTGTTTCTCCGCAGATCACGTGTTTCCTTCGATTCCGCTTCAATCTTGACTTCGAACTCAGGGATTTAGTTGCCAAATTTGATCGTTAACAGAACATTATCCGGAGGAAACAAAGAACAACATCTACCATATACTAGTGCAGCAGCATTTGTAGTCTTGGGTATTACTGTCGTACAACACAGCGTGAGTTTTTACTGCCTTCCATACCAATTTCCATGTCGTACATATACAGTCTCATATATATATATCATCTCACGCAATTTGCAGATTCCATTGGGTCCTATTCCTTATTGACCTTTTTCAATTCGTGAATCCATGTCTATGATTCAATGGATAAACCACAGTCTACCTTCGCAAAAATTTTTAAAGTGTTAGACAAGTAATGTCATCTTAGTTGCTATTGCTACTATGCGGTTCTCGAATAATTACTCACTAGCTTGCAACTACATGTTGGGCATGGACACGGCTCCGTATGAGGATCCGGGGGATTTGGAAAGAAAAACTTGACGTGAGAATGAAAATTTCCAGTGAGTACATCCTCCAAATTTATGTTGAATCATTAATTTGTTCTAAAATAAAAATATATATTAAATTTGTTGTTGTTTCTCTTTTACCGTGCAAAACAGGCGTAGGGGACAAACTTGTGCGACTACTATGTCTGTAACTATATTCATCGCCTAGTTCACCAATTCACATGTCCCCAGGATCTGGATGTACGTATAAAAGTCATTCATACATTACGTCTCAATTTCTTATTGATTTCTTTCAGAGACGACTTGGGCCTTTCGTTATAATTGTCAGATGAGATGATTCACTTCAAATCATCCAACAAGCATAATGAAACGTCCGTCCCAAGAGAGGGATAAGTGAGACATTGCTGGGCCTTTAACCTGCCAGTCAACTTTAGCCTGAGACGTGCCCATCAAACCACTCGAAGGTGACGACGAGATGTGTTACATGTTTAGGAGACTTGACAAATTTGGCTAAAGATCTACAACGTCTCAAATATTTCTAACTTGTACTCGTGTGAATCTAGCTCCCAGGGTGTGCGCTAGACTCACACTTTCATCTCAAGCATGATTATACATAACGTATACACTTAAATTGGGTAAAACTTAAAGGATTACAACAAAAGATAATTACATAGGCCGACAAGCCAAAGAAATATATCAGAGAGCAGCGAACAGCAGTGGCGTACTACCCATTCCACAAGCACACTGACTAGGGATTTACGCCATTAAGTTCTCATCCTAAAAGAATCAATCGGTTACCCGCACCACTCAAAAGACTAAGTCTACACCTGCAAGCAAAGTGGATATTCCAGTGGCAAGAGTCAGTACATTAATTAGTACATTAAACAAGTTAATGTACTGGCAAGCACGAAGGCAAGCCTAACACTTTACATGTACGACATATAATCAAGATAGGCATAATACAGTTTATTTTTGCATAAAGCCAGTTTTATTTGCATAAACATTTTCAAAATCAGTTTTACTTCAAAGGAAATCTCAGCAAGCTAATTCTTTGCATATGGGCATCAAAGTAATCATTAATCATGTATAAATACACACCTCATTGCCCTCCATGGCAGCAAGGAGTTCATTCACAAAATTCAACATAATTTGAAGGAGATTTCAGCATTCAGGAGAAAAAATACAAGTCTATACTCAATACACATTCACATGTCGCTCGTAACCGTGAGCACTGCTAATCGATTAGTTTAGACTCTTCAGAGTTTGTACACTTTACCCACATGATGTGAATCACTCACATAGAGAGATACGCTCTAGTTTTGTTCGGTACTCGTCGGTACCACCATACGTTACATGTCGAGTATAGACTAGAGTTTACAACGAAGCCATTACACTGCTTAGTTTCTAGCCTTGCACCAGTACGATACGTGTTTCTCCTATCCTGGGCATACTAGAAATATAACCTAGAACCGTTAAGTGACGGGCCCACGCCTTAACTTAACACCGTGGTGGCGGACATGACAGGGAACCCACCCACGTGGCACGATACTGTTGTATTGGACAGACTTAGTCGCCTAAATTACCACGACAGTGTAAATAGAAAGTTCCTATGGATTATTCCGAACCAATACACACCGGCCTACCAGAGTGCAAGGCTAGCCGCTAGGTAGCTTATTTGGCCTAGGCCATCTCATACTGACATATGTGGTTGTACTGTATACGAAATGAACATACGTTGAGTGAAGTTCTTAGGTTGGTCTGGGCACACCCTGCCCCTATCGGTGCACATCTAATCACCATATGTGCACCACTTGTGGCCCAAACCTAAAATCCATATTTTTCATCATTTTATTTTTTCAAAATCACAAGTGTTCGAGTTTTGTCCAAATTATTAAGAAAATTGGTTTTCATGTATGTGATGAGACCATAACACCGAGGAAAACATTTGTAAGCATGGATAAGCACCATAGTACTCTAAACATCAAAATCATTGACACAAGGTGTTATAACCATATTTTTTCCTAAGGTTAGGAATGAAGGTTATGGATATATGTGGGGTTAGGTGATAATGCAAGTGATAGGAGTTTGTCTAATATGTTTAACAAGATTTTATCTTATTAGTGTACAATCAACATGCAAGTTTTGCAAACAATTTCAATAACCTCCAAAACATGGGATCAAGGTCATCAAACAGAGGGAGGTGGGACTTGCCTTAAAAATGTCAGCATCCTAATCTCTTCTTCACCGTTCAAACAACCGTCTATACAAAATAGACATTATGCAATTAAACACCGAAATATGTGAAAAATCCTAAATATTCTAAAATGCATGATTTTTGCACATTGAGTAGGTACTGATCTCTAATGATTTTAGGTGAAATAATTTCTAATTTATCGTACCCCATTTGGGAGCTGTGTATTTTAGAAGTCTACTCGGTATAGGGTACAATTCTATTAGGTAGAGTTCTAAAATATCTATGCAAGGTGATTTTTATTAGATTTAACACCCCAGGAGTGTAGAGATGTGTTTTCTAAGATTAACACATTGGGTTTCACAATTTTTGAAGTTGCTAAGGGTTTCCTAAAGGGTTTCACAGGTCAGAGGCTGAGAGGGAGAGTGGTTTGGCGCCGATTGGAAATGGGGCCCATTAGTCAGCGACGGGTGGTTTTCCAAAGAAACCCCTAGAGTTTCAGCAATCAACCCGCAGCCCATAACACATGTGAATTGGGATTTTCATTAAGAGCCCCTATGTTTCAATTTATTTACGTGAAGCCCATGGGCCCATTGGTCATTGAGAGTACTTTTACAAAGCAAACTCTGCCATCTTTTATCCCTCTATTGTTTAACATTTAAACAGGTGGGACCCATTGGTCATAGGCATGGCAAGGGGATGCACAGCTGGAGCAGAGCTCGGCCGCCTGGAGCTCCTGTTCAACCTCGCAGGCGGTGACTCGTGGCGATTCAGTGGAAGCTACCAAAATGAAAAAGGTGGAGAGGGTGGAAGCAAAGCCGTCGATGGTCGTCTCGACGTCTGTGGTGATCGGAACAGCAAGCGGCGGCGATACAAGCGGCGGTGGTTCGCATGGCGATGTTGCGAGTTACCCCAGAGACGGGTCCTACACAATGTGATGCATGTATGTGGTTCCTTTGGTCGCTAGGAGACTCACCGAGTGGTCGACAAAGGTTTGCGATGCCCGGTTGGCGTTGGCGTCTTGAGGAATGGCTCGGCGGCAACGGATGGCGTTGGCCTCACGGCGGTGGCCCGCTCCGTTCAATGCGTGGCTAGGAGAAAACGTCTAGGAGCTTAGTGGGGCCCCAGATGATAAGTATGCACGAGGAATTGGATGGAAGCTCACCGAGGCAACCAGAATCGACGTCGGTGCTCGCCGGCCGTGGTTGAGGAAGAAGGCGGCCGATCTCCCCGCTCGTTGTGCCATCGGTCGGGGTTCTTGAGGCGTTTTGTAGTGGAGGCTGAGGCGAGGGTGATGGCGAGTAGGCCCAGCTTGGCTTGGTTCCAAACGATGGCGACGGTAGTGGCATCTAGGTGGCGGTGTTCTGGGCACCGAAGGCCACCGTGGCCACGCTCCGGTTACTTCGATCTGTGCGAAGTGAGGAGGAGAGGTATGATCGGGTTAGGCATTACAAGGGAATCACGTTCCCGTGATCGGCTCGCGGTGAAACTCACCAGATCGACGGTGAACGTCATCGAACACTTGCGGGTGTCGACATGAGGCGCTTGGTTATGGCGTCTCTAAGGCGAACTCTCTCGCTTCTCTTTGGGGAACGTAATGGGGGAGCGAGGAGGAGCACGATGGTGTAGAGATTTTTTCAAATGGTGCAAGGTGAGCTGGCGGTGGCGACCTCGGTGTACTTGGAGCCATGCCGGCGTGTGTCACCGCCCTTCCTCCATTTCCCAGTAAGTTCTTGAGCGGTGGTCACCTTGTACTCGAGTGGAGCAAGCCCTAGTGGCTGGCAGGTGGGGCCACTACGTGGAAGGCTAGGCAAATGAGAGATATGGGTAAGGACTTGGGTGCTGTTGAATTCTATAGTTATTTTCGAATTAATTCTCACCCCTAAATTTGAAGCTTGATAGGTTAATATGTGGACCTGGTAAATTTGTAAAAATTTTACTGGAGGTAGTTGGACATCCCTAGGTTCCATTTTCTTTGGTTGCACCCAAAAATAATTAGTGGTTTGTTCCCAGTAATTAATTAAAAACAGGGTACTTTTGGGACTTGTCCGTATTTTTAGAAGGCTTAAATAAAAGAGAAAAATTCTGGAAAAATTATATTTATTCATGTTAATTAAACTAGTATTTGAATAAATTATTTTATAAATTATTTCATGTATATACTTATGTGTATTTTAATGGTCTTTTGGGTAAGTTATTATTTCAGCTGATTAAAGCTTTTAAATAGCTCAATATTAGACTGCTTTGTTATATTTGTTTGGAGCATCAAACCCCATAATGTCTAGTGCTTTCATGATTTTTTCTATGATTTTATCTTATATGGTTTAGTTCAGAAAATTAAGGTAATCCTTCCATTGTATATTTGCTCCCGCTCTATGGTTTTGCCTAGTACAACCGCAGAGGTTCATTTGAATTTGTCTTGAACTGAGGAAAAGGTCTATGGTCTAGATTTCATGTTCACTTGTTATTACCCAAGATTTTTCATAAGTTTGCTTGGTAAACTTAAATCGTCTAGGCTATGTGCATATGACCTATAATGAGACGCGTTTATGAAAATCCGGATACACGTAAATGTCCTAGGTCAAGGTGGCTAGTGTAGATCGAATATGGAGTTGCATGTTTATGTACTAAATTATATTATCACAATATATCTTGCTATTTTTTATATTTTTATTAACTATTTAAACCACCTGCATACCCTAGATGCAGTTGCACCTAGGTGTTAAAAATGCTTTCCCACTAGGAGACATCACCTCCAAGGGAAAAAAACATCTCCATATTCATTTTTACCAATTTCCAACAACAGTAAATTGATAAGTCACATGATTCTAAGTGACCTGAAACAATTCTGTTCAAGCACAATCTGACATCAAGCATTTGCTAGCTGATCATCACCTGCTCATATGAGCATGCACGATTTTATTGCAAGTTGCTGCTCACAAAACAAAACAGCTACACTACACGAGCAGACTTCTGAACAAAGAATGAGCTATCAACTTTACAACTTATGAAGCTAAGAATAATCAAGTTCACTGAACTAATTACTATGATGGCATTTGCTGCTGCCGCTGCTGCTGCCGCTGCATAAATTCCTCAATGGCAGAACGGAGAGCGAGATTCGGGATCAGTTGACGGTGTTCCAGAGTTGATTTTATCATCGGGGAAGTGTTGTGCCCGCTGTCGAGCCATCCTTTGATGGCCTCCGCTTCGTAACTGAACCCATCTGCTGCAATAGAAATGACTCAATCGGCTCCGTAGAAATCACGCCTTGACTCGACTTTCGATGGCTCGGTGTGCACCAACGGTTGTGGAATCGGCTTAGTTCTTATCTCACCCAAGGGGGCCAGCTTCGAGTTCTCTTTCGCCATCGACCCCACGTTACGAATAACCAAGCCGAGTATGAAGCCGTTCTCAAAGGGCTAATTCTACTCGGGAGATGGAGGCGACGCGGTCGAGATAATGGGAGACTCGTTGCTCGTCATCACCAATTATCGGAGAGTATGAGTGCAAAAACGACGCACCGATGATCTATCATCAACGGTGCCGGGAGTTAATGGAAGGCTTTCGACTAGTCACTTTGAAGCATATTCCTAGGGAGCAGAACACGGAGGCCAATGACTTGGCTCAAAGGGCATCAGGCTACCAGCCGATGCTGAGAGACATCGACATAGGCGTCGCCACCATCACAACCGACGACTGGAGATTCGACGTCTACAATTACCTCAAAAATCCTTCTCAATCGGCCACCAGGAAACTATGATACAAGGCACTGCGGTACGTATTACTCGACGAAGATTTATACTATCGGACAATCGATGGCATACTACTCAAGTGTTTGGGCGCCGATCAAGCCACACTGGCCATCGGGGAGGTACACGAAGGAATCTGCGGCACACATCAGTCGGCACACAAAATGAAGTGGCTACTTCACCGAGCCGGGTATTTCTGGCCGACAATGCTAGAAGATTGTTTTAAATACTATAAAGGATGCCAAGACTACCAAAAATTCGGCACGGTGCAACGAGCCCCGGCGTCGGCCATGAACCCGTTCATTAAACCATGGACTTTCAGAGGGTGGGGCATGGACATGATCGGCCAGGTCAATCCACCTTCAAGCAAGGGGCACAAGTTTATACTAGTGGCCACAGATTATTTCACAAAATGGGTAGAAGCGGTTCCCCTCTGAAAAGTGGATTCTAAAGACGCAATCGAGTTCGTCAAAGAACACGTCATCTACCGATTCGGCATTCCGCAAACGAAAACGACCGACCAAGGGTCCATCTTTGTTTCAGACGAATTCATTCAGTTCGCCGACGGCATGGGGATCAAGTTGCTTAACTCTTCGCCTATTACACGCAAGCCAACGGTCAGGCCGAAGCTTCAAACAAAAGCTTAATCAAGCTGATCAAAAGAAAGATATCCGAGCATCCTAAGCAATGGCACACCCGATTGGCCGAAGCATTGTGGGCATATCGGATGGCATGTTACGGATCCATCCAAGTTCCCCCATACAAACTGGTCTGTGGACACGAAGTAGTACTTCCATGGGAAAGTGTCATCGGCTCAAGACGCATTCGATTCAGGACCAACTCACAGCCGACTATTATAACCTCATGATGGACGAGTCGGAGGATCTCGCCTTATCCAGAATGAAAGCTTTAGAGAAAGTCACAAAAGATAAGGAACGGGTAGCCAGACATTACAATAAAAAAGTCATCCCTAAATCATTTGAGGAAGGCGAACTCGTTTGGAAGCTCATACTCCCAATCGGATCCAGAGATAACAAATTCGGCAAATGGTCACTGAATTAGGAGGGGCCTTTCTAGGTCGACAAATGCGTCTCCAAAGGAGCTTACATGCTAAAGGGGCTGGATGGGGAGGTATTCAGAAGGGCCCTCAACGGAAAATATCTAAAGAAATACTACCCGAGCGTGTGGATCAATGCGTGAGTCGGCTATCATCACAATAGGCCGACCTACGACAGCCGATGCCTTATAGGGCATCGCCTTTAGGCATTCGCTTCCCCCTCCCACACCCCATGATCGGCTCAGGACCCCCCCCGGCAGCGATCAACATGAATAATTGCGTCGGACTCACAAGTTTCGTCGACATCGAAGCTATCAACAAAACTTGGGGGGCATACACAAGCGCTACACATCCGTGAGACAATCAGACAATACACATGGTCGAAATGTGTGAGACAATCAGACAATACACATGGTCAAAAAGACCAACAGTCAAAGCCAACTTTTGACTAATCAAGCCAGGGGGTTGAAGAAACCTCAAGTCAGATGGAACCCAGGAACATTAAACCGCATTTTATTCGAAGTCGGCGCGAAGCCGTCTTGGATTACATGTTTGCCAGGTACTCCCTAATGGCCGCCAGGGCTCGTTCGACGGGCTCCGCAGTTTCTATCTCCAGAGCATCCAGGATTAGATGCTCCAACCGAGTGACCCTTATGTCAGTGGTGGTAATCAGCAACTCGTTGGCGAGTTGGGCCTGCCTCCCCTCCAGCCGGTCGAGGCGCGCGAGCGTCGGGTACGCCATGGGGGCAGCGGCGGAATGCCACCGAGATGGAAAGGCGGCCTGGCCGCCGGTGGCGAGCCTCCATCTCCCGAAGCGCTTTAGGTGCGCCCTCACCCGTCGGTCCCGGCGACCGACAACTTGTACGACGTCTCCATGATTCCCTGGATCACCCGGCGGAGTGCGGCGGCTGCAATGGATTCTGTCCGAGTTTTAAAAATAGAAATCGGTGAGAGTAGTGGTGTGGAGAAACCACCTGGTTCACCGACGAACTAGAAGACGCCATGAGAAGCCCGGCCGAAGAATCAAAGGACTAGGTGTTTCACTTTTGAAAGTTCATCGCTTTCGGCCGTGAGTTATTCGGAAGAGCCGGGGGCCTCATTTATAGAAAGAAAAGATACGGTTCTTAGATGTGAAAGGTCGCTGCCAACCCGGGAGTCAAAGAGATCATTATTAAGAGCGTCGGGAATCGTTGAAAGCCGATTGCGTAGGTATGGATACCTATCGCCCGGGGCTCACGGGTTCCCGGAGTACGGATCCAGGGGTCGGCCTACGAAGACAGGCGACGACGTAATCGGGTATTATTGGCCGATGGCTAGAGAGTCAAATAACCGAGAGATAGACGTTGAATGTTGGGGCATCACTTCGAGCGATTTCGAACTAAACGATACAAGCACTATTAATACAGTGTCCGGTTACATCGCAAAGCACATGTTGGAGAAACACAAACCGACCTCACGGGGTCGGGCGTTTTACAATCTTCATTTCTTTAGAAAATCGGGTATCGCCGATGAGCCGTCAGCCTAACCTCGGTCGACCTCGCCGATTGCCCCGAGGTCATCGGCCTCGGACCCCGCCACCGATCGAGCACTCTGCACCAAGCCCCGCAAATGCGCGATGGCCGCCCGATACTTTGACGCTCGGATTCAACCCCGGTTGGCAAATCGGCCATATACTCTTCATGGACGTCGATCTCGTTTGTAATCCGAACGAGATCGGCTACCGCTGGTCCCGGCGGGCACGGAGTTGTTCGAGCTTGGCTGCCGGCTCTGTTTTTAGGCGGTCGAAGGCGGCCTTTCGGGCTTCAATGGCGTCTTTGGTCGATTGGATGGCAGCCGACCGCGCCTAACTCTCGCGCCGATCAATGACTCGCTGCCGGGCTTGTTTGTATTTTAGCCGGTAGGCTTCCATGAAGGTCGCCGGCACGATGGCTTCAGCTACAACATCCGCAATGGTCTTGGATATCCCGAACCGTGCGCGTATGGAGCCGCAATCGACCACCAATGCATCTAATGAGGCTTCCAGTCGGTTGCCGATATCAGCCAGGGTGGCCCTCAGATTCTCAGCCGACGCCGCAAGCGTTTCCTCGCCAACATCGTCGGGTTCCTCGAACTCCGACAAGTCGAAGTTGAGGAGATCGGTGTTGACGAGAAATCTCTCTCACGCGTCGGCCCGGGAGATCCGCTTGACTCCGGTGCGGTGTCCTTCTCAGCCTACAATGTGTAGAGCGTGCCGCTGATTTGATCGCCAATCAACAAGAGAAAATACAAGAAAGTATCCGTTAAGCGTTAGGTCAAACCCCGCGGTATCGGCCGAGGAAATCCATAATCGTACACATGCTATTCCCGGCCATACTTGTACCAAGCAACCGAAGCGCATCGGCTACGCCAAGACGATCATCACCATCCGGCCCAAATATGACGAAGAATAACGAATATACAAATCAATAAACCACCGACCCGGAAATGTCATCAAATCAGCCGATGCTCCAATGATTCTCGCACAAACGTAACGTTCCCAGTTAAGGGCGTAAGTAAACACAATATAGATACAAACTACAGCCCTATAGTAGATCGATGACAATCATATTAAAAGAAACACATAAAAAGATAAGGTCGGCTGAAACCCCGACGCTATCCCCGATAATGTAAATCCAAAAGAATACATTGCCAACGACTCTAAAGACGACTCAATAGTTCGGTCTTGATGCAGCATTGAGTATCAAAAGAGGCATTCAATCTATCACTTTTGATTTACACTCAGTAAGATGGTAGATACTGCGTACGAACCAACCACCCTTTAGATCTAGTATCGCTGACTACACATCCTCGACAAGATGAGTCAACCGCAAAATAGATCTAAACACCGGATTGATTCATACGCACTATATGATATATAGCGTAGCAAAACTACTGAATCCAATGTGTCATTGCGATGGAAGCATTAGAAACGAGTAATCTCACCACTAACGACAAACATTTACCGAGTCCGAGGATCGAGACGATGCAGCCCGAAGCCAAACAGGGTGTTCGTCCAAAAGGAAAAGGATGGCGATGCGCCGAAGATTAGATTGATTCAATTGTTCTCATACACAGGGTCTCGGGTCCTATTTATACCCGAAATACGAATATCTGTAACAACTTCAGACTCTATCTAAACATCACATTATCCCTAACAAGATCCATTACAACTAACAATTTAACAAACTCCTAAATTACATATACAACTGCCATTACAGGACTTTATCCATAGGTGGCAATATCTTAAAACGCGCCATTAACATCCGATTATCTTCAAGTTTCTGCATTGGATACGGTCTTATCTCTTTTAAACCTGGAATCGGCCGTTGGCTGTTCCATTCGACCCATTCTCAGCCGACCAGCCCTGCAGCCGATTACTCTTTTAGCCGATACAACCCCTGACCTCAGCCAATCCTAACTCCACCTTGTTTCCTTAGGACTCACGGACCTTATTACCAAATTCCAGTGTTAACACATGCCCCCCAAGTCCGTAACATAAAGTGTTGCGGATTTGTTCATCTACTCAAACTCCTATTCCCTTCTCTCTCTCCTCCGGCGACTTCATCGGCGTTCGACATTTTGCACATCCTTCGAGCCCCATCGTCGTCTCTGACCTCCCCGATGGCCTCCACCGCGACCTCCAAGCACTTCCAACTAACCGGCCACCGTCGCACCTACGCGACCGCAACTTCACCTGCCGTTGCTACCGGAACCGCCTCGCCCACCGCCATGAACGAATTTCCTCGGTATTTCCCTTCTATTTTTAGTTTTACTTTGTAATCTTACCCTCAACTCGCTCCTCCATGCGCCTTTACACCAGACGTTTGCTTGGCAACTCTCAATATTACCTTATCCCGCATTCTTACTAATTAATGCTTTTCTTATTCCAAACTATAAACACCATCATCTCTTATCAGTATTTTTCCCCCCTCCTTTGAATTGCAGCACCTCTCTCACCAAGTACTCATCCCCAACTTAACACAAGAGGGAAAATATTTCCTTGGGCCTATTGGTGACACGGACCCAACCGACGTGATCATAGCCGAAACCAACCGCATGCCCTTCAACACCGCCAAACCATCTCTTTCCCACTGGAACGGGACTTTCAAAGCTTGGCCGTCCACCGACACGGCCTGACCGAGTGGTACAAGAGAATACAATCGGCCAAGTACACCCAATGGGAAGAAAGGAAACTTGCCCAATGCTTAGAACTGTCCATAGCCAATATGGAAAAAGACGAACCCCTCCTATCCTGCACCTTACTTTTGGAATGATAGTTTTAATGCTTTCTTTCTCTTCAGCGAGGGCCGATGACCATTACACTAGCCGATGTGCATATGACAACTGGGCTAGACATTGAATCATCGGCTAATCCATGCGTCTTGAACCGAAAAGGCCAACACCGGTTTAAAACCAAAGCCATCGGTGGGTGGAGTGGCTTCATTGCCCAAAATATGAAAGATGGAACAGTCAGTCATCGAGAATACACGCCTTTCGATGATGTGGTTAGAGAAATTCGTGTTCGCGGATCGAGCCGTGGGCCGACCGCCAATTGGCAAATAATGGCCGAAGTCCTAGCCGACGGGACGAGAGTTCGCATTGGGAAAATACCTCCTCGGCTACACGTATCAAATGTTGCATCAAACCGCCACAAAAATAGCCGCCAATGCCCATCCAACACCGGCGGACCCGGTGGTTCCTTCAAATTTGGTTGGTGTTGGCCACCCGGAACGTGGCGGTCGGCCCCCGCGACGCCGGATTCCCAAGGTTGGAGCCAATCGTAGACGAAGAAGGCGACCGAATCACCACCGGGCGATGCACCAACTATAGGAAGCGGCCGCCGCCCATGCAGGTTCAAGGCAATCGGGCGAGCCGTTGGCCGATTGGTTCGTGGCTTTCTACGAAGGGTTATCCCGTGACAACCGCACTGGTACTTCTACTCGATCAAGGATCTTTTGAGCCGCCGATCGATTTCAAATGGGACGACCTCAATTCAGCCAACACAAGGTGTAGGAAATTGTTCTTCATCTGTTTATCCCCCGCATTCTGCGCCGGGTCCACCAAGGCCGATCAACGGCTCGGAGTTACAAATTTTACTACCCGGCATCGGCCGCGAGGCAATTTGGCCTCGGGCGGCTCCCATCGGCTTCTTTTACGCCGATAAGATCGAGACCCGAGGAGCGGTCGGTCAAGATCCGATAATGAACTCGCCGCTGAACATAGATGGTCCCCCTCGGCGATGCCGGCAAAATTACCCGTCGACAAGGAGAAGCGCCGCTTATGACGGATGGTGGTTGGAACTTAGACGCCACATCTTTCACCAACGACCATCTTGCTACATTGACTTGCTCCTGCCGAACGAGATCCCCTCGGTATGCTTTTACCCCCAGCCAATTATTCCCTTCCTACGATTCGTTTACCGACCGTGCCAGCTGATTTAACATTTGTGCTTTGACTTTGCAGGAAATGTAAACGAGCGGCCGACGGTAAGCGACTGGGCGCCCCATCGAATACAAAACGAAATTCGGACACGGGGCCTAGCTCCGTCGCCATCGGGGGGCGCCAAGCTCTCATCTCTATTGGGAGGGCGGGTGCGTCATCCGATCGCACCGAAAAGGAAAACGGCGCCACCGCCGCGTTAATCGTGCGCCTTGCCCCAAAAGGGCGAAAAAGATAGAACCGATCGCCTTGGTCAACAGTCCTCCTCCTCTGGATCCGGTCGTCGAGCGGTTCCTCAACGCCGCTGCCGACGAAGAGGCGCCATTAGCCGTCCAGACGGCTGTGCCGAAACCGGGCCGAGTCCCGAATCGGTGAACGCCCCAACCGATGCTCCGCCGCTCAAGCCGCCGATGAGATGTCCTCCCGTAAGTTTTTTCTTCATTGTTCCTGGTCTTGCCATGTTTACTGTATCGACTTGTCCGTTCCTTGTAGCTCAAGAAACCGGGCTGGTCGTGCCCTCGTCTGCTTCTGCCGTAACCGGCTCTTACCCTTTGTTCGTAATAATAAATCAGTTCGCACTTTAACCCCGTTTTCCTTTTTGCGACTTTCGCGACCCTTCCGCCGCTCCCGGCGCTGAGTGAATGCACCGCGCCCGTGGGGCGGCGACGATGATACGGCGGGAAAAGCCGGGCAGTGCGAACGACCCGGCCCGAACCGGTAATCCCGACGACGGCGCCGACGGTAAGGCGACCGGCCCCGGCCATTGATTTTGCCATGCCTCGACCCTTTGTTTCTTCACGCAGCGTGGCCGATCTCCTCAACTTTGACTTGTCGGAGTTCGAAGAACCCGACAATGCTTTGCGAGGAAGCGCTTGCGGCGTCGGTGAGAACACGAAGGCTACTTTGGCGACATCGGCATCCGATCGGACGCTTCGTTAGAAGCCCGGTGGTCGAGCTGCGGCTCCATACGCGCACGATTCCGGGATATCCAAGACCAACCGCCGGATGCTGTAGCCGAAGCCATCGCGCCGGCGACCTTCATGGAAGCTTACCGGCTAAAATACGAATGAGCCCGGCGGAGCCATTGATCGGCGTGAGTGAGGCGCGGGCGGCTGCGAACCAATCGACCAAATACGCCATTGAAGCCCGGAAAACCGCCTTCGACCGCCTAAAACCGAGCCGGCCGCCAAGCTTGAACAACTTCGTGCCCGCCGGGATCGCCGGTAGCCGATCTCGTTCGAGATCACCAACGAGATTGATGTCCATAAAGAGTATATGGCCGATTTGCCGGCCGGGGTTGAAGCTGAACGTAGAAGCATCGGGCGGCCGTTGCGCATCTACGGGGCTTGGTGCAAAGCGCTCGGCCGGTGACGGGGTCCGAGGCCGACGACCTCGGGGCAATCGACGAGACTCGACCGGTTAGGTCGACGCTCTATCGGCGATAGCCGATTTTCGAAAGAAATGAAGATTGTAAAATGTCCGACCCTGCGAGGTTGGCTTGTGTTTCTCGACATGTGCTTTGTGATGTAACCGGACAGCTTGTATCAAACATGCTCGTATCGTTTGGTTAGAACTCGCCCCGAAATGACGCCCAATCACTTAGCGTCCATCTTTTGGTTATTCGATTCTCTAGCCATCGGCGATAATATCCGATTACGTCATCGCCCTGTTTTCGTAGGCCGATCCTCTCGAATCTGTACCCAGAACCCGTGAGCCCCGGTGTGAGGCATCCATTCCGCACCATCGCTGGTTTTCAACGATTCCCGACGCCCTTAATAATGACCTCTTTGACTCTCGAGTTGCCAGCGACCTTCCATATCCTAGAATCGTATCTTTTCTTTCTATAAATGGGCTTCCCCGGCTCTCCTGAACAGCTCACGGCCAAAAGCGACGAACTTCCAATAGTGAAACACCTAGTCCTTTGATTTCGTGGCCGGCTTCTCATGGCGTCTTCTAGCTCGTCGGTGAACCGGTGGTACCTCAACTCTTCTATTTTTATCGATTTCTAGTTTCGAAAAACTCGGGGACGGAATCCATTGCAGCCGCCGCACCCGCTTGGGTGATCCAGGGAATCATGGAGACGTCGTATGAGCCGTCGGTCAACCAGGACCGACGGGTGAGGGCGCGCTGAAGCGCTTTAGGGAGTTGGAGGCTCGCCACCCGGCGGCCGGCCGGCTTTCCACCTTGGTGGCATTCCGGTCTTGCCCCCATGGCGTACCCGATGCTTGCGCGCCCCGGCCAGGGAGGGAGGCAGGCCCAACTTGCCAACGAGTTGTTGATCACCACTACCGACATCGTGGTCACTCGGTTGGAGCACCGATCTGGGATGCTCTGGAAATGGAAACCGCAGAGCCTTTTGAGCGAGCCACGCGGCCATTAGAGAGTTCCCGGCAAACATGTAGTCCTATACGGCCGTGCGCCGGCTCTGAATAAAACGTGTTGTAATGTTCCCGGGTTCCTTCGACTTGAGATTTCTTCAACTCCATGGCTTGATTGGTCCAAAGTTGGCTTTTCCGGCCATGCGCATTGTCTCGATTGTCTCACGCATGTGTAGCGTAGGTGTATGCCCCCAAGTTTCGGTGATAGCATCGATGTCGACGAAACTTGGCGATAGTAGTCATGGTGATTGCTGCCGGGGTCATGGGGTGTGGGAGGGTAAAGGAAAACGAATGCCTAAAGGCGATGCCACATAAGGCATCGGCTGTTGTGGGTCGGCCCATTGTGGCGATAGCCGACTTACGCGTTGATCCACACGCTCGGCTAGTACTTCTTCGAGATATTTTCCGTTGAGGGCCCTTCCGAAGACCTCCCCATCTAGCCCTTTTAGCATGTAGGCTCCCTTGGACACGCATTTGTGGACCTTGAAAGGCCCCTCCCAATTCGGCGACCATTTGCCGAATTTGTTATCTCCGGATCCGATTGGGAGTATGAGCTTCCAAACGAGCTCGCCTTCCTCAAATGATTTAGGGACGACCTTTTATTGTAATGCCCGGCTACCCGTTCTTTATCTCTTGTTACTTTTTCTAAGGCTCTCATTCTTGATAAGGCAAGATCCTCCGATTCGTCTATCATGAGATTGTAATAGTCGTCGGCGAGTTGGTCTTGCAACCGAATGCATCTTGAGCCGATTACGCTTTCCCATGGAAGCACCGCCTCATGTCCATAGACCGGTTTGTATGGCGGAACTTGGATGGACCCATGACATGCCATCCGATAGGCCCACAAAGCTTCGGCCAATCGGGTGTGCCATTGTTTGGGATGCTCAGATATCTTTCTTGATCAATTTGATTAAGCTTTTGTTTGACGCTTCGGCTCGACCGTTGGCTTGTGCGTAATACGGCGAAGAGTTAAGCGGCTTGATCCCCATGCCGTTGGCAACCGGATGAATTCGTCGGAGACAAAGATGGACCCTTGGTCGGTCATTATCGTTTGCGGAATGTCGAACTGTAGATGATGTGTTCCTTGACGAACTCGATTGTGTCTTTAGAATCCACTTTTCGGAGGGGAATTGCTTCTACCCATTTTGTGAAATAATCGTGGCCGCTAGTATAAACTTGTGCCCCTTGCCCGAAGGTGGATTGATTTGGCCGATCATGTCCATGCCCCACCCTCTGAAAGGCCATGGTTTAATGATCGGGTTCATGGCCGACACCGGAGCTCGTTGCACTATGCCAAATTTTTGACAATCTTGGCATCCTTTATAGTACTTAAAACAATCCTCTAGCATCGTCGGCCGAAATACCCGGCTCGGCGAAGTAGCCACTTCATTTTGTGTGCCGACCGATGTGTACCGCAGATTCCTTCGTGTACCTCTCCGATGGCCACTTGTGGCTTGATCGGCGCTCAAACACTTGAGCGTATGCCATCGATTGTCCGATAGTATAAATCTTCGTCGAGCAACACATACCGCAACGCCTTGTACCGTAACTTCCTTGTGGCCGATTGAGAAGGGTTTTGAGGTAATTGTAAACGTCGAATCTCCAATCGTTGGTCGTGATGGTGGCAACGCTTATGTCGACATCTCTTAGCATCGGCCGTAGCCCGATGCCCTTTGAGCCAGTCATTGGCCTCCGTGTTCGCTCCCGGGAATATGCTTCAAAGTTACTAGTCGAAATCCTTCCATTAATTCCGGCACCGTTGATGATAGATTACTAGTGTGTCATTTTTGCACTCATACTCTCCGACAATTGACTAATGACAAGCAACGAGTCCCCCATTATCTCGACCGCATCGCTCCATCTCTCGAGTAGGAGTAGCCCCTTGAGGACGGCTTCGTACTCGGCTTGGTTATTTGTAACGTGGGGGTCGATGGCGAAGGCGAATTCGAAGCTTGTCCCTTTGGGTGAGATAAGAACTAAGCCGATTCCACAGCTGCTTGTACATACGAGCCGTCGAAAGTCGGGGTCCAAGGCGTGATCTCTACGGAGCCGATCGAGTCGTTTCCATGTTCCACAATGAGATCGGCCGGGCCTGTCCTTTTACTGCGCCCTTGGGGCTCGATACCTCGATCGATCGGTCGGTCGCGCAAGTATCCACTTTCCGATCCTCCCTTTGAGCACCGAGCCGATAGCATGTACTTGACTACGTCGGCTTTGCAAGTTACTGTGCATTCATTGGACAAGATAGTGTCTTAATTTTGTGCATGAGAAATAGAGGCACGGACATAGCTTCTCGACAGTGAATATCTAGTCTCTGGATCTAGCAGCCGGCTAAGATAGAAAATGGCCCTTTCCTTGCCATCGACTTCTTGGATTAGGACGGAGCCGATGGATTTGTCGTCGGCGGACAGTACAGCTTGAACGGCTTTCCTTTTTGTGGGGGCATTAGAACTGGGGAGAGCTTAAATACTTTTTATGTCATCTAACGCCTTCGTTGTTCTCCCCCCATGTGAATATCGATCGGCCTTAAGCCGAAGCAATGGTGTGAATGGTTCCAGTTTCTCTGAGAGGTTAGCTATGAACCGTCTAATGAAGTTTATCTTTTCGATCAATGATTGGAGTTGTCTTTTATCCTTAGGGCGTTGAATTGTCTTAATTGCGTTGATGCTCCTTGGTGTTACTTCGATTCCTCTCTCATGAATGAGGAATCCTAAGAACTGCCAACCGACACGCCGAACGCACATTTGAGTGGATTCATCTTCAATCCATACTTCCTCGTCCGTTCAAGCACCTGCCTTAGATCGGCAATCGGCTTTCTATCTCTCTTGATTTGACGACGACATCGTCGATGTATATCTCCACTAGTGCTCCGATCATGTCGTGAAAAATGTAGTTCATTGCTCTTTGATACGTTGCCCGGCATTCTTTAGGCCGAACGTCATCACCACCCACTCGTAGAGGTCGATTGCGCCCGGGCATCAAAAAGCTGTTTTATGGACGTCCTCTTCGGCCATTAATATCTGGTTGTATCCCGCATTGCCGTCCATGAAGCGATGGTTTTGTGGCTGAGGCGGCGTCGACAAGCGGTCGGCTATTGGCATTGGGTATTCATCTTTTGGAGTTGCCTTGTTTAGGTCTCGAAATCGATGCATACTCGAAGTTTGCCATTCTTTTTTAATGCCGAGACGATATTAGAGACCCTTTCGGCATATCGGCAAGGCCGAATGAACCCTGCGTCGTATAGCCGAGTGATTTCGGCCTTAATTGCGTCGTACATGTCGGCCTTGAACCTCCGGGAGGTTGTTTGAATGGCCGATATCCTGCCTTGATTGGCGGTGATGGACCACTATCGATCGGCTTAGACCGGGCATTTCAAGTATTCCCACGCGAAGCAATCTTTGTATTCTTTTAATAATTCAATAAGTTGGGATCTACAAAGAAGAGATAAATATTTACTAATGTACGTCGGCCTTGGCTTGTCGCCGGATCCGATGTCGATCTCCTCTAACTCGTCGGCCGACGTGAAGCCTGTCCTAACTTGCCATCGTCTTCATCCGTGGTGGCTACGCCGAGCACGCCGGATCCCTCCACCATGTGTTGTTCAAAGCAGCTGCGCTCGTCGCTTCCGATGGGCTGTATTGTTGAATTGGACACGTTTAGAAAATCGGCTTGCCGACTTTCCTAGATAAACATTCGATGCCTTCGATTTCCCAAAGCGGCAAATCGACACGACGATACTAAGCCGACCGTCGGGGCACGATCTCGATCTTGTCGCCGTCCCACCGGATGAGGCTCGGTGCATTGTAGAAGGGATGCAGCGCGGTTAGCATGGATCCGAGTCCCTTCCGAGCAGCAGGTGTAAGACCCCTTCACATCAATGACAAAAACGTCGTGGGTACGCCTTGTTGCCGATGGTCGCTCGACGTTGAGAATGCCTTTGGTCTCTAATGGGTTGCCGCGAAGTCCTTGAGTACCATGTTGGTTTTGATCAGGTCTTCGGCTCCTTTTCCAAGCTTTCGGAAAGTTGCGTAAGGCATGAGGTTGATCGCCGCTCCCCATCGACTAGCATTTTGGAAATCGGCTTACCGTTGACGAAACCTTTAACGTACAATGGCTTCGGATGTCGGTTTTCGGTTCCTTCCGGTTTGTCGAAAATGGCTTGGTCTGGGAGATCATTAGTTTCATCGGGTCATCTTCAATGGTATCTGCGTCGGCTTTGGGAGCACCGAATTTGGCAGGCAACACGAAGACCATGTTGATCGATGCGGCAGCTTTACCTTTCCCTTTGGCTGCCCTTCTGGCTCGGTCGGCGGGGCTCTCTCCGCCTTGCTCTTTGGTGGCCGTAGTGTTCTCCTGCTTGGGTACCCACCGTCTCTTGATCTTGCCTAGCCGACGGTGTTGTTCGTATATCATTTGTGCCACCTCGTCCTCTCTTCCTTCATGCTTAAGCCGCTGAATTCTCCTTTTCCGAGTCTTTGTAAATAGATCGGACGTGCACCATTGGGGATTGGTCGGTCCCTCCTCGTCGGCCTCCTCGTTGTTGCGATCGTCCCCATCTTGATTTTCGTCGACGAAGAAGTCTTGATGGACCGGGCCAAGCCGATCGTGGACCGGTCGCCGTTTCGGTTTAGTTGGATGGCTCGGGAATGAAACGGACTGGACTTGCCGTTGACGAGCTCCCGTGTTCGTCATGACGTGATGGTCATTACATGCCGGGCGTCCTCCGGTGTTGGTAGTCTCATGCCGGATTCCCAGCAATGCACGAAGAAGCCGCAATGCCAATGTGGATCGTCATGGCTTGCCATGTTCCGCCGGCTTTGGACTCTTGGATCATGCCGGCGTGGTATTTCGTCGTAGCTTTCTTCACGCCGAAACCGGTATTGACGGTGGTATACGCTTCGTTCGCGGATCGGCTATTGGCCGGCCGATCGATGACCGAGCGCACCATGTTGATTTGTGTAGAGGGGTTTCCTATCGACCCTCTCCGTTTCGGCCTCGATCGCCGTATCGGCTAAGTCGCACGTTGTACTTGCTCTGCGACAATTCGCCCGAGACCGGCATGGACTGTGTTGACCGGGAACGGATTGCCGTCCACTTTCATGGGCCGACTTGAGTCAAAACTTCAACTTCCCGGCCTCGATGGCCGATTGAATCTGCTCGTCGAAGACTTTGCAATCGTTCGTGGTGTGAGATGTAGAGTTGTGCCACTTGCAGTATTTCTTCTTTTTCAGCTCTTCGGCCGACGGGATCACATGATTTTCAGGCAACTGAATTTGTTTTTCTTTGAGTAGTAGGTCGAAGATTTTGTCGGCTTTAGTGATGTCAAAATCGTATTTCTCTTCTTTAGCCGTTTTGGAGCAGCCACCGCGTGACGATGGCCTTCTTGTTCTTAGCCCATTCGGCTGCCGCCACTGCTTTCGTCGTCGTCGGATCCATAATCCGAGTCGACGACGACTTGTGTTATGGTTTTGACAGCCTTCCTGGTTTCTTGGAAACTTTGTTCATGCGCCGTTACCCTCTGCGCCGGTGGGCTAGACTTTCGAAGTCTGCGCGCAGAATCTTTCCCGATTGGCGCGATCGGACCATGGAAGGCTAAATCGGCCAGGTGAGCGTCCGATAGCACCAGTTGTAGCATCGGTTTCTCATTTCTCTCAAGCGCTGAATGTAGTCCCGGACCGATTCATTATGTTTTTGCACGATCTTTGGTGAGGTCGACAACTTCATTTCATGGTTGCCGAATAAAAATAGCTCAGTGAACTGTTTTTCAAGATCGGCCCAACTCGAATTGAGTTGTAAGGCAACGAGGAGAACCAATTGAAGGCCGATCCGAAAGAGAAAGGGGAAAAGCCAAACTCTAAAAGGGTCGTGTCGATGCTTCACCACATTGTGCTAAGAATCGGTGACATGCTCATAAGTAGATACATTGTCTTATCCCGAGAACTTAGAGAAATCCGGGATTTTGTACGGTTGGGTAATGGAATTCTTTCGAAATGCTCCTGGGTAAGGGTACGGTACATATTCCCGAGTCTTTTGGTTTGAGGCCGAACCGATCTCGCATGACGTGCGCGATTAGCTCGGCCCGGTCCTATTATCTTCTTTGTATTGGCTCATATGGGTCATACGGCATACGTGCTCGCGATACAGTGGAGGTGTCTCGAGGTCGGTAATGATGATCCCGACAACCCCCTGGTATTGGTAACGATGATCGGCGGGTGGCGGCCGGGATTCCGTGGTGGCGTTGGCGGGTCCGGAAACACTGTGTCCCCCGACATTCTGGCATGCGCCATGATCAATCGCTCCCGCCGATTATGGTGAAACATGTCGAATTGACCTTGGGGCAGCGGCTGTTGTCGGTTTAAAATAGTGACCGCTGGTTTCACGGCCGTCCCGCTTGGGCTCAAGTGGCGACTCCTCCGGCGGGTTGGGCGTGCTATTAACGGAAGCGGCCGATCTTGGGTGACTAGTGTCCCGTAGTCGGGAAACTTGCCATCCGTGAAATATGTAGGACCCCTTTGCAGCTGCTCGGCGACCTTGGCATCAACCACATGAGAAATCATATTGTTGAGGGTGTTGACCAGATCTTTGCTGGTTGACCAACGCGTGATGGATGGCCGAGTCGATCCGATCTTGCAAAGAGTACACGGCCCGATCATCCCGCACTTGAGTTGGTTCTTCCACTTTCTACTTGCCCTTCGCATCACTCGACGAGGATGCTATAGTATCGTTGAGGCTGAACTTGTACTTTTGGTGAACCGTTCCGCACCTTGTTTGAGTGAAGGATTGAAGGTAATTGTTCGGGAGTTCCTCCACCATCTTCTTATACTCGGCTTTGCTGTTCGGTGGATTGTTGATCCATTTTTACAGTACGACATTGTCCCGTGTGATGCCGGGGATCTTGGAGTCAACCATCTTTCCGCGAGTCTATTCGTCCGAGTCGAGCCGACAAAGATAGTCCCACTGGGCGTGCCAAGAAGCGTGTTGACGAGAAATCTCTCTCACGCGCCGGCTCGGGAGATCGCTTGACTCCGGTGCGAGGTCCTTCTCACCGCCTACAATGTGTAGAGCGTGCCGATTGATTTGATCTCGCCAATCAACAAGAGAAAATACAAGAAAGTATCCGTTAAGCGATAGGTCAAACCCCGCGGTATCGGCCGAGGAAATCCATAATCGTACACATGCTATTCCCGGCCATACTTGTACCAAGTGACCGAAGCGCATCGGCTACGCCAAGACGATCATCGGCCATCCGGCCCAAATATGACGAAGAATAACGAATATACGGATCAATAAACTAGCCGACCCGGAAATGTCATCAAATCAGCCGATGCTCCAATGATTCTCGCACAAACGTAACATTCCCAGTTAAGGGCGTAAGTAAACACAATATAGATACAAACTATCAAGGGTTACGCGGAGGCTACGCTAGCCGAAAACAAAAACTTTTACCGCGCAAACCAGGAACACTTGCAAGTAAGGGGCCGATAGATCGTTACCGATTGGAGTAGAGTGCAGCGGAATAACCAATCGGGGCAATCCGATCCGGAACGGTGTAGCCGATTCCCGGAGACGGCCGATTCGCCAATCGGCCGATTCGAGTCGTCCGGCCGCGTTCTCACGCCTCGCTCCGATGCGCCCGGCCGCGGCCCGATTCCACCACGGCCGATCGCTCCGATTGCGGCCGATCCGCCGATCAACGGCGCGCAACGTAGCGGCGCCTCTGCACCGTATCCACACGTCCGGGGACGTAACGCCGTACACCCGTGTGCTAGCACGCGATGCAAGGCTAGGGTTTGGCTCGAAAGTGGGGAGGGTTTCCGTGGAGATTGATCTCGGCGACTTCGTTGCACGCGATGCAATTGATGTCTCTTGACTCTCCACCCCTCCCTCCTTTATATAGAGTTGGCCGGCCGGGACTAGTGGCCGATTAGGACTCTATTTTGAATCGGATCTCATCCGTATCTCATAGAGTTGGCCGCCCATACGTCGTAAGCCCATAGGACTCTATCCGATCGGATCCCTATCCGATCGAGCCGTATCCGAGTCCAACTTGAATATCTATTCTATCCCCTTAAGCGTGCGACCACGTAGGTTCAGGTATACTCGGTTTCGGCTATAGTCTAACTTAGCCGATCGTCGGCTCGAGTCCAACTCAGCCCGACCACAACAGCGGCGCCTAGCAGCACATATTGACACCATAGTATACAAGAATAATATCGGCTCAACCTGTAATGTGTACACAAATCCCTTTGCCTCACGATACCGCTAAGCTATAGGCAAGATATGTGCCATCCCTTCAATAGCTTAACCATTCACTCGAACCGTATTGGATTATCATGCATTGATTGACTCCTCAATCAACTTAGCATGGCCATGCATTTCCATAATCCATTACCTCGAGGGGCCCGAGATATCTCTCCAAAGGAGGGGCAAATTCCATCTTGATCACTCACATCCCACTCCATGTTTCATAGCAAACCCGAAAACTACCTTTATAACTACCCGATTACGGAATAGCGTTTGGTAGTTCCAAAGTAGGCTACTACACATGTTGGAATCCATGGTGATCTCGAGGTCTAAGGACTTTGTACCAACACTACCCGAGACCAACTAATGGCACATTGATTCTGTAGTGTCTCATGGTGGGTCTATCCAACAATGTGTTCTCTAACACATATGTCCATGTTTATTGATTTGGTATCTCCATACCCATGATCTATGAGACATGATCATCAATCAATAAACATGCCGATCTTAGAATCATATTTGTTCCAACAATATGACATATGATCGGGATCGTTTAGAAATAGATTCATACATAAAGAGTCTCATAAATAAGTCACGTACTTATTGATCAATACAAGATGTCTATTTCATGGGCCTGAATAACACTTTATTCATTTATACATAAACATTGACGTGATATCCAACATCTCCATGTTGCCTCTAGGGCATATCACTAACAATCTCCCACTTGCACTAGAGTCAATCATGTAAGTATCTAATACCCATTGCTCTTGTGTGCGCCTCATGCTTGGTGAGGAGAGGTTTTGTCGGCGGATCGGCTATGTTGAGATCCGTGTGCACTTTGCATATCTTGACATCACCTCTGTCCACTATCTCGCGGATGAGATGATATCGCCGAAGTATGTGTTTGGACTTCGATGTGACCTCGGCTCCTTGGCTTGCGCAATGGCTCCACTATTATCACAATAGAGAGACATTGGACCGGTCGTACTAGTCATCACACCAAGCTCGAAACAATTTCTTGATCCAAACGGCCTCCTTTGCGGCTTCAGAAGCGGCAATGTACTCGGCCTCCGTTGTAGAATCGGCAACGGTATCACGCTTGGAACTCTTCCGGTGCGCCTCCGTTCGGGCGAACACGAACCCAGTTGCGATCTATAATCATCCTTGTCCGTTTGGAAGCTAGCATCGGTGTAACCACTTACAACGAGCTCTTCTTCACCTCCATAGACTAGGAACATATCCTTAGTTCTTCTCAAGTACTTAAGGATATTCTTTACTGCGATCCAGTGACCTTCACTGGATCGGACGTATCTGCTCGTAGCACTCAAAGCGTACGAGACATGCGGCGTGTACAAAGCATGGCATACATGATGGATCCAATTGCCGAAGCATATGGAACCATACCCATCTTATTCCGCTCATCATGTGTGCGAGGACACGATTCTTGCTAAGATTGATGCCATGTGACATAGGCAAGAAACCTTTCTTGGAATCATGCATGTTGAACCTTTTCAACACCTTGTCAATGTATGTACTTTGGCTTAATCCAATTAGCCTCTTGGATCTATCTCTATAGATCCGAATGCTAAATATATATGTTTGCCTCCCTAAGTCTTTCATGGAAAAACTATTTTTCAATGAAGACTTGACGGATTCAAGCATAGGGATATCATTTCCAATCGGTAATATGTCATCCACATATAAGATTAGAAATACAATTGCGCTCCCACGACCTTTTTGTAAACACAGGCCTCTTCTTCATTTTTGATGAAACCAAACCCTTGATTACTTCATCAAAACGAATATTCCAACTCCGAGATGCTTGCTTCAATCCATAAATGGATTTACGTAGCTTGCATATCTTTCCGAGCGATTCTGGATCGACAAAACCCTGAGGTTGTATCATGTATACATCCTCGCTTAGGTTTCCATTTAGGAAAGCCGTTTTGACATCCATCTCGCCATATCTCATAATCGAAATATGCAGCAATCGCTAGGATAATCCGAATAGATTTAAGCATTGCGACGGGCGAGAAGGTTTCATCATAATCAACTCCTTGAATCTGTTTAAAACCTTTCGCCACCAATCGCGCCTTATAGATGTGAACATTTCCATCCATATCGGCCTTTTCTTAAAAACCCATTTGCACTCAATGGTTTTGACACCATCGGTGGATCAACCAAGTTCCAAACTTGATTGTCGTACATGGATTCTATTTCGGATTTCATGGCTCCAAGCCACTTGTTGGAATCAGTCCCACCATCGCTTCCTCATAGGTCTTAGGTTCATCGTTGTCCAACAACAATATATCACATTGTTCCGCACTGTGTACACATCCGGTGCACGACGTGATCTTCGGACCTCCGTGGGGCTGGTGTATCTACAAGCGGTGGCGCAACACTTTGCTCCTCTGTTGTGGTTACGTGGTCGCGAAACATTTTACGGTGTTTCTTGAACTTCTTCAAGATGCACCACGCTCCCACTAACCCTTCTTGAAAAAACTCTTTCTCCAAGAAGACACCGTGTCGGGCGACAAACACTTTGCCTTGTTCCCGATTATAAAAGTAATATCCCTTAGTTTCCTTAGGATATCCCACAAAGAAGCACTTGTCGATTTGGGTGTGAGCTTGTCGGTTGTAAACGTTTTACATAAGCTTCGCATCCCCAAATTTTGAGAAAAGACAAACTAGGGGTTGCCCTGTCCATATCTCATATGGTGTCTTTTCAACTGACTTAGATGGAACTCTATTTAGTGTGGCGCAGTTGTTTCAAGAGCATATCCCGAGAAGGATAACGGTAGATCACTTTGGCTCATCATCGACCGCACCATGTCCAACAAGGTGCGATTTCTCCGTTCGGACACTCCGTTCCATTGCGGAGTTCTGGCGGAGTCAAGCGTGGAACAATTCCACAATCTTTCGATGATTACCAAACTCTTGGCTCAAGTATTCCCCTCCACGATCGATCGTAGAAACTTGATTGTTTTCCCTAAATGATTACGTACTTCATTCTGGAATTCTTTGAACTTTTCAAAGGATTCGGACTTATGCCTCATTAAGTAGATATAACCATATCTACTAAAGTCATCGGTAAAGGTAATGAAGTATTGATAACCACCTCGGCCGTTGAGCTCATTGGTCCACATACATCGGTATGTACGAGTGCCAATAAGTCACTTGCTCTCTCACTATGTCCCGTGAAAGGTGCCTTTGTCATCTTACCAAGTAAACAAGACTCACATGTCTCAAATGATTCAAAATCAAAAGAGTGAAGCAATCCATCCTTATGGAGCTTCTCCATGCGTTTCTTATTTATATGGCCTAAGCGACAATGCCGGATAAACGTGGGGTTTATATCATTAGAGAGTTGCCTTTACGTATTAATGTTATAGATGGGAGACGCTTCAAGATTCAAAACGTATAATCCATTCACCAATGGAGCATGAAAATAGAACATATCTCGAGATATATTGAACAACCATTGTTCATTGATCTAAAATCATATCCTTCCGCTTGCAAACATGAAGCGGAAATAACGTTTTGACATAGTGTTGGAACACAATAACAATTATTTAATTCCAAAACTAATCCTGAATGTAGATGAAGTGATATGCGTGCCGACGACAGCCGTAGCAACGCTTGCTCCATTGCCGACGCGCGGTTCACCTCGCCCCTTCTCAATCCTCTACTTCTTCTCATTCCACTGCAACGATTTGCAAATATGAGCTACTGATCCGGTATCAAATACCCAAGAGTCGGTAGGTGAAGTAGCAAGATTAATGTCTATAACATTAATACAAGCGAAAGTCGTACTTTGCTTCTTCTTGAGATCCTCCATGTACTTCTTGCAGTTCCTTTTCCAGTGGCTGTCTCCTTGCGGTAGAAGCAAACGGCATCGATGCCGCCGACCCTTCTTGCCCTTCTTTGCATTAGAGGCACTCGCGATCTCATCGGGAGTTAACTTCCTCTTGGTGCAAAGTTTCTTGGCAGTGGTTTGCGCTTAGCCTATACGCATCATCATCACATGATGACCATTTTTCTGGATACTCTCCTCAGGTGTCTTTAGCATCCCATGCAATTCAGCCAAGGTCCTATCCATATTGTTCATGTGATAATTTAATATGAATGGCTCGAAGCTCGGAGGAGCGGCGGAGAATCACATCGGTAGCCAACTCTTGGCTAAGGGGAAAACCCAGTTTTCCAGGACTCTCAATGTAGCCAATCATCTTTATCACATGCGGGTGACGGGATTCCCTCAACAAGCACACGCAAACAAGGACTTTGAGGTGTTGAACCTCTCGGCCCGAGCTTGGTTCTCAAACATGCCACGCAGTCCTGAATAATAGTGTGAGCATGTTGCTCTCATATTGCTTACGAGCTCGGGGGACATTGTAGCAAGCATGAGACGGCTTATATCTAGGGCATCATTAGTGTGCTTCTCATAAGCCCTCCGTGCGGTTGCGGTGGCATTAGTTGGCAAATCCTCGGGATAGGGTACTTCAAGAACGTACTCCTTACGCTCTTGCTTGAGAACAATTCTCAAGTTGCGATACCAATCCATAAAGTTTGTTCCATTTAATTTTTCCTTTTCGAGAATAGATCGCAAATTAAAGGTGCTTGGGTGTAGTATTAGCCGCCATTTATTCTACAACGAGAAAAGCAAAGTTTAGCACAATGTTTATGCTATGTCTATTGTTAAACAATTTAACATTAGACTCCCATTACGTATTTTCCACCTTCCCTCTAGGTTACGTATTGGGTCAAGATCCACATGTTAATTAATTTTCTAGTGAGCTTTGGCATCACTGCTAGAAAATTAGTAACATCGATAAGCAACACCTTGCTAATCACATCTCTATGTGACTCTTGTTGTTGGTGTGGCATCTCCATGCCCGGCGCCAACCTATGCCCCAAGGCCCAAAGCTGTTTTGATAGCCTTGTTAAGTAAACCAAATGCTCCTGCATGTATATGTCGACATATACCCCCTCGTGTTATGATAGAGAATGGCACTCTGCTTTGGAGACCCACCATTGAGCATAACGGTGGCCAGTGCAACATTTGGAAGGGCATCATTACTACTTAATTTTGAGAGGATGCTATCCTATCAAACATATCACATATGAAAGCAAGAAGAATAGCATATAATGAAATAGTCGCTCCCTTCACATGGTGATCTCCATCTCCATGTCGGCGAGGATCTCCATCTTCGGCACCATCTTCCAAGTGTCGAATGCTTGATATCTTCAAACTAAGCTACTACTATAGAAGCTCTAATTGAAGATTACATCGACTCGCAGTCGTGAAAGAATATTACAAGCATTGCACGTATGAAAGAATATTACGGGGATTGCACATATGAAAGAATATTACATGCATCACATGCATCTCATACATACAATAGGGCCATACCATCTCAAAGCATTCTCTGCAAAAACAAGTTAGACGTAGAAACGTTTTCTACCTATCGCGAGAGATACGGCATCGAGACGACCTATAAGGGGGTACACACACGGCGGTCCAATCTATGAAATCGCTTATGGAAACCATATCGGCATAATCATATTATGTCGTCCCGATACACTATCAAGGGAGATGGTTTGCGTAGGCGCGAGCAGCAACAAAGTCGGACTACGAGATAGCTTGGTATAATCACATTATACCGTTCCGATACACTATCAAGGAACGCTATCTCGAACCCAACTCAAACCGAGTTATTTGGAAATTGCTTCGACGTAATCACATTACGTCGTTCCGATACACTATCAAGGAACACAATTACCATCTACTCTCCTCAACGAGATCCCGTAAAACCGATTGATCTAATCAGCCCGTGCGCAAAACTTGTTCCAGATCAATCTAAAACCCGAACTAAGCAAGATTAGCTCGATACCCTTTGAAGGGTTACGCGGAGGCTACGCTAGCCGAAAACAAAAACTTTTACCGCGCAAACCGGGAACACTTGCAAGTAAGGGGCCGATAGATCGTTACCGATTGGAGTAGAGTGCGGCGGAATAGCCAATCGGGGCAATCCGATCCGGAACGGTGTAGTGTGAGATTCCGGAGACAGCCGGTCGCCAATCGGCCGATTCGAGTCGTCCGGCCGCGTTCTCACGCCTCGCTCCGATGCGCAGACCGCGGCCATTCCACCACGGCCGATCGCTCCGGTGCGCCGATCCGAAGCCGATCAACGGCGCGCAACGTAGCGGCGCCTCTCGCAGTATCCACACGTCAGGGGACGGAACGCCGTACACCCGTGTGCTAGCACGCGATGCAAGGCTAGGGTTTGGCTCGAAAGTGGGGAGGGTTTCCGTGGAGATTGATCTCGGCGACTTACATTGCACGCGATGCAATTGATGTCTCTTCAGCTCTCCACCCCTCCCTCCTTTATATAGAGTTGGCGGCCGGGACTAGTGGCCGATTAGGACTCTATTTTGAATCGGATCTCATCCGTATCTCATAGAGTTGGCCGCCCATCGTCGTAAGCCCATAGGACTCTATCCGATCGGATCCCTATCCGATCGAGCCGTATCCGAGTCCAACTCGAATATCTATTCTATCCCCTTAAGCGTGCGACCACAGCAGGTTCGGGTATACTCGGTTTCGGCTATAGTCTAACTTAGCCGTCGTCGGCTCGAGTCCAACTCAGCCGCCGTCAACGCGGCGCCTAGCAGCACATATTGACACCATAGTATACAAGAATAATATCGGCTCGAACCTGTAATGTGTACACAAATCCCTTTGCCTCACGATACCGGTTAAGCTATAGGCAAGATGTGTGCCATCCCTTCAATAGCTTAACCATTCACTCGAACCGTATTGGATTATACGTACATTGATTGACTCCTCAATCAACTTAGCATGGCCATGCATTTCCATAATCCATTACCTCGAGGGGCCCAGAGATATCTCTCCAAAGGAGGGGCAAATTCCATCTTGATCACTCACATCCCACTCCATGTTTCATAGCAAACCCGAAAACTACCTTTATAACTACCCGATTACGGAATAGCGTTTGGTAGTCCCAAAGTAGGCTACTACACATGTTGGAATCCATGGTGATCTCGAGGTCTAAGGACTTTGTACCAACACTACTGAGACCAACTAATGGCACATTGATTCTGTAGTGTCTCATGGTGGGTCTATCCAACAATGTGTTCTCTAACACATATGTCCATGTTTATTGATTTGGTATCTCCATACCCATGATCTATGAGACATGATCATCAATCAATAAACATGCCGATCTTAGAATCATATTTGTTCCAACAATATGACATATGATCAGGGATCGTTTAGAAATAGATTCATACATAAGAGTCTCATAAATAAGTCACGTACTTATTGATCAATACAAGATGTCTATTTCATGGAACTGAATAACACTTTATTCATTTATACATAAACATTGACGTGATATCCAACATCTCCATGTTGCCTCTAGGGCATATCACTAACC